>WTSP01019406.1:27057-37256 GCA_025331215.1 Actenoides lindsayi | reverse complement strand
TTTTGATAGGGCTAGGAATAAGGTTGGACTTGATGATCTTGAAGGTCTCTTCCAGCCAAAACTATTCTATGATTCTATGATTAATATTTCCGTCTTTTATTTATTTCTCTCTTTTTTTTTTTTACTGGCCAGAACTGGTTGAGGTCACCTTTTCAAAAGTCAAAATTGCGTGGAAAATCAAACCAGTGAATAAGCATAAAGTTAAAAATATCAATTTTATTATTTTTTCCTGGCATGACCTCATGCCTGGGATGTAGGAACAGGGACTAACTTCTCTGAGTAAGGAAAACAAGAAAGGTTTCGAAAAATCAGTCTCTCTGGTGCTGCACTCTATGGAGCATGTCTATAGTCCCCAAACTCCTTCAGATTCCCCAGGTTCCCTGCAACTACAGAATCTGATTTCTGTTATTACCTTTTTTTTTCATCACTGCTTTGTGTAAATTAAATAGGAAGAAATACCAGCACTCCAGCCAAAAGGAGAAATGCTGGTTTTACAGGCTCAATATTTCACACAGATTATTCATTCTTCCTTGTGAGCGACTTCTTTTTTTAACTTCTCACATTATATTTTTACTGATAGCATTAAATGCTCAATGTGGGCAATATCTTTGATATACAGACAATTTACAATGCACACAGGGAACCTTGACGGGATTCTTTTTCGTTTCTTTATCCTCTTGTTCATAAATTACAACTGCTCTGAGAAGGGGGTTCAGCAAAGAGAAATCGGGGCTGTGTTTGTGGGGTGAAAACATAGTCTAGCTGTAACATACAATCAGTCGAGCTGCATTTGATGCATCTATCTCCTGAACACACCAAGGCAGTTTGCTTATGTTCTAAGGGTTGTATACAGCCTCATAGGGCAGTTAATTGTTTTTTTTTTGCAGTGCCCTCCTGAGTGCTTTCCTTTTTCAGGACAGCTTGGGAAGGAACAAGAAGGAGGAAATCTGACAGGATGAATTCACTCCAGAAGAGCCCTACCAGCACAGACCAAAGGCTTGTCTAGCCCAGCTTCAACTACAGAGTCACATAGCCCGGTGATGGCCAGCAATTGCCACCCCAAGAGACCACTGGAAGGTCATAAGAGGCTGGTGTACTTTGCTAGCCTCCAGTGATATGCTTTACAAATTGCTGGTCTTTTTGCCACCATTCTGGGATGGTTGCAACCCACTGCAAGCCCACATCTTACTCATTCTGCCCACTTTTCCTCCATTATGCCACCACAGGAAAGGTGCCAGGTTGGTTTTCTGCATAACAGCTGTGAGCAGAACAGTGAGTGCCAAGGGGCTCTCTTGACTTGCCTGCAAGGAGATGGGGTTGGGTCCCTGATTGGGTGTCATGACACACATTCAAGGAAGTAGATGCCTAATTCTCTATCGTTGCTGACAGTGTTCACACCAGTTGGACACAATTTTAAGACTGACTTTGGTCCTTCTCTGCTTTTTGCCCGTGAGAGTTGTATCTGTGGAGCCTCCTTGGCCTCTGTTCCCCAACGCCCTTCAAATTCAAGCCAGATGCCATTGGCAGAGACCATAGATGGAGAGTGTAACCTTCCTTGCTGGGATAACAATGGAGCACATTCAAGATCACTCTGTGGAGTGGAAAGGCACCTGGAAAGAAGAGAACTGAGGGAAACCCATGGTTATAGATTTAAGTCACAGACTGGAGGATCTAGAGGATGCTTCTAGAAGATCATTTCAGAAGACAGTACTATGTGTGTCAATGGTAAATTGTTTAGGAGCTGTATTAATCTTACTCTTCATGCATCTGTAATCATTTTCTGCTGGTTGTAAGCAGCAGTTCTCTGCATAATTTTATACTACCCCCCAGGGTCTGTTCCAAACAGAACTTGTGTTTAAAATAAAGCTGTTCATCTGATTCCCTTTTTTTTATTTTTCAAGACACAGGTCAATGCACACCTGTTATAAAACATCTGTGTGTAAAATCACAGAAGCCTCCTTGGTGTTATCTGAAGCCATGGTTCCTGCCTGGCTACTGGTTCCTGTATCAGTAACAAAGCTGTTACGAGTTAGGATAAAAACAACGCCAACACTGACAGGGTTGGCACAGGCTTTCCTGCAAAACGATTGCCTGATTGCTCTGTCTCTAAACCTCCTTCCACATGGCTACTCCTATGGATGGATAATCTCCCTCCAGCTGGGCCCAGAGATGTCCTTTGCAGATCAAATCTTCAGGAAGACAGAGTCTGCACAGATTTGCTGGTTAATGAAGATGCACTGGTTTTACCCAGCTAAGAATGATGGTGCTTAAACTGAATCCTAGAGCTGAAGTAAAGAAGAAAATTTTCTCTTTTGTTCCTAATCCCTCGTCCAACCTGTAGGGTCGGTTGTAATTCCTTCTGCTTTCTTCTGCAGGGTGGCCCAGAGTCTGTCATCTTCTTTCCTGTCTGAGCCTGGAGAAGGGCCATTGTCCCTGAGAACTTCACTCTTTTCTAACAGATTGGTTGTCCTAGTATGATATGCTGCAAACTTGGTCTTGCTAAAAAAAAACAACCGAGGCTTTCTGTCATGACTGTGATGGTGCTCTGGCTCTCTTATTGACTCTTCCTGGAGCGTATTTGAATTTCTTCGGACTTTTCTTTCCTACTTGTCCTTTCCATCAGCCATGTGGCAGCATTTTGCAGCTTGCAGAACTAATGATCTGGAAATCCTACTGGTCTGGCCACATCTTGATGTGTTGCCCACAGTTCTACAGGTGGACACAGCATGACATAGATAGTCTCTCCTGTGCCATGAATTTTTTACAACACCATAATCAAGTCATTCCACAGTTATCATTCCAGTAGGGCCCCTTGTCTTCATGAGCTACCATCAGGTACTTATGCACTTTGCCTCCATCATGACATTTTTACTTCATTTATGCACAAGTGACTCTACCATTCATAATTCACAGCATATGAGCAGCACACTTCAGAAGAGGTATGAAGGAAGACACTGTCCCAGACAACAAAGCATGGACAGCAGTTGGCTTAGATTTTTAGATCTGCTCAAAGAGGGACAAACATATAAGTCCCATAAACAATGTCAGAGATACTGTGACCATTGTACCTATTTAATTCACCATGTTTGAGAAGAGGTTCATCTGAGCTGATGAGGGAGCTTCCAACACTGTCAGGAGACTACTTGAAACCCAGGACCTGGCAGAAGATACCAGTGGTCTGGATAGGGTCAAGTCAAGGAAGTCACCATCTCAGCTTTAGTAGTCATGTACATTCTACTGTTGCACTGTTGTTCCCACCATGGTCATCCTCACATTTGTTTCCCAAGCTGTATATCAAATCCATAAGTGATTTCACTAGATCAGAGACCCTGGGCTTACTTCTCTGAGATCACAGTGGGCCAAGCTGCTTCATCACCTGCCATTCATAAATGGGTTTTCCCGTGCTTGAGATCCTCAAATCTACTGTGTCAAAGTAGACAGGCTTAATGCAGACCCTGTATTTGTAACTTATCTGTGTGATGCTTTCATGATGAAGACCCATTTTAATGTTTCATCTACAGGTAACATATTCTTTAGCACAGATCTCCCCTGAGCTGCAGACTGCAGCCGATGTTCAGTTTCTCCTGAATGAATCTAACTCCAAAAGAACAACTACAAGGCCTGTTACCAAGAACAAGGTTGCCTCTAATTCTTTGATCCATCCCACAGCCCCATCAGATGTTTCTGTTACCCCTTCTCTTGCACAGTTCTTGTTCTGGCATGAACTGGAGTCATAATTCATTCCAAACCAAAGGACCTTAATTTCATTAGTGCTAAATCCCTGGTAGAAGCAAACCCAGTAGACAAGAGAGAAGCTGGAGATCAGCCTTCGTGGCGACTCATGGGACTCATGACAACACATCAGTTCACAATAAAATGTCACACCATAAAAAATCCTCATTGTCTGGCTATAAATCCTTTTCCCAGCTGAGCTATCTCCCTGTCTTCTGCCCTGCTAAAGGCCACATTGCTGTTTAGACTCATTTGTACAGGTCCCTGAACAATGTGGATTTCAGGAAGGGAGCCAATACTCTCCCAGGCTGGGGCTTGGGAGGTCATCCTTTCACTCTGACAGGATCTGGATTGACATTTCTTTGGAGCCAGGGCTGAGAAGCAGAGTATTAGCCAGCTGGAGAGGCAGAGCAGATGCTTGACTACACAATACAACACTGAGAAGGAGGAAAGTGTTGTCTGTAGTCACTGCCTCAATGATGTACATCCCTCTTTCTGATTTTCTATGACAGAGTCAATTTATTGTCAGCAGCAGGGAGCTACTGGTGTTGGAGTATCCTGTTACCATGTTGTTGGAGCACTTACGGGAGACAAGCAGTCTCACATCATTGCAGGCAAAGGAGGTGGGCATCACTTACTGATCTCTTGCTGTTTGGATAGATGATGCAGTCACCAACAAATTGCAGTAGGAGAGAAGCTCCCTCTCCCCTGCTCCATCTGAGGTCTCTGCAAGGACTACTTTCGAAGGTGGGATCCATTCCGGAACAGGCAAAGCTCTGACTATTTTGGGGATTCTGCAGGGGCTTTAAGAGTGGCCAGTACTTAGAACTCAGGCCACTTTCAACATACCTAGAAGCAAACATATGGACAGCATATGATGGACATCATCTCCACTAACTTTTGTCCCTCTGTCTAATCACAGAGAGAGAAGTGCTTCCTGAGGCTAAGTCATCCCACCTTATCTATACCCAGTGTTCTAAAACAGAGTGTAGACCTCTGCTTTGGAAAGGACACGTGGCTTTTACACAACTAAAGGTAAGGGAGGTGAATCTTCCCATGTGAAGGAGTTCCAGAAAGTAAGTCTACAAGATCAGCTATGAGTCAAGACCGTTGTTTTTCTGGATCATGCATAAGGGCAGCTAGAGATGAAAGCAGAATGGAAACGTTTCTTCTCATTTTAGAACTAGCTGAAACACATGTGTCTCTCAGGGCCAGCCACTGTTGGAAAACTTCCATAAGCATGTTGCCTTCACAGGACGCCAAGAGAAATTGTAGTGCCTGCGTCTGAGATGCCTTGTGCTGACAGAGAACATGAGTACAGGTAAACTCTGGGTCTGACAGACCCTATGTATGTTCTAGGATAAGCATTCTATAAGGGTCAACATATTTCTTGCTTCTTTTTTTTTTTTTTAATCCTGGACACTATCAGTGTATTTGGCATGTGCAAGGGAAACTGTGTTCAAGGTAGAACTTTGGTAAGGATTGCTACCAACAGGCACATGCAGATAACAAATTTGCTTCATCTCCCATTGAAATCACCAGAAGATTTTTCATTGATGCTGTGGAAACCAGTATTAGGCCATGAAAGCCAAGTTCTTCCTTTGGATTATTTAAGCCTAACAAGAGGCTGTTTTGTTCCAGTTACCCAGCTGGGGCCCGGGAGAAGATTGCACTTCCATTTTATGGAGAAGCAGTCCTAAAATAGTCCAGGGAATGACTGGTGTGTGGGGAATTCCCATCTCAACCCAGATGTTACCCATAACCAGCCCTTGCTCTGGCTGTCTGGTTGCATTCAGCTGCCCAGGAGCAGCGTGCTTGGATGAAAATTGCTTTGTCTGTCTGAATGCTTGGGAGCCAAAAATTTTAGACATGCAACACTGAGCGGGATGATGGGACAACCTTCCCCTGTTGCAAGCTCATCTCCTTGTCTCTAGTAAAACCAAACATGGTCTATCCAACTATCTGAAGACAGGGCTCCTAGAAACACCCACATGAAAGTTCAGAGCAAATAGAGCTGCTTCTTCTATATATATATGAAATAAAACTGATCTCTGTTTAACATCATCCGACGGTGGAAAAGACACCTTGGTCTACACTGAATGGATCATTCCTGAAACAGGCCATGGACCTTTTAGTCAAATGGGTTTCTCAGGAGGGCTTCTTCATACCATTTAAATTTGGGGTGGGAAAACTTTCGATTGATTTGACACAGACACGAAATGTCTCATTTTGCATCTGACTTTAATATATTTTTTGATAGGAAGTAAGGACTTTGTTGTGATTTTGGTCTCAAGTGACATTTTTTTCTTTCCTGTGGACATTGCATTAGCAAAGTGGGACCTTCAGACTTCAAGCTGCATTCTGAGCTAACCTTGCCAAAGAATTTTGTCGTTCCGAATGCAAATAGCACCACTTCCCTGCCTAAGCTGAATGATGCATTGTGAGAATCAATGGCCAAGCTGAATATGGGAGGTGTAGTTCAGCCAAGGAACAAGGCCAGCAGCGCAGAGATGGTAGTGGGCAAAATGACATTATAAGAAATGTGTCAAACTGAGAAAATACTGATTAACAAATGACGTGACTTCCAGCAGAATGCTGGGGAATGTGATAATGAGCTCAAGGTAAGGCATGTTGATCTGGGAATTTATTTAAGTGCCCTTTGTGTTAAAATTCCTGAAGCCAAACGGCCTGGCATGACTGGATCTCTTGGAATTATTTGGCTGCAGAAAATGTTGGTATGTCAATGTTTTTGGCCCTGTTTGCAAGAAAATGCCAATGTTGGCATTTTCATATGGAGGGGAGCAAATTATGCATTCTTTTCTGCTCAAATTACCCTTGTCAGTTGAAAGCAGGTGGATCCCTTTCCCAGTTAAGAAAAGAGGGATTTTACAACTTCTGAAGGTGGAGGGTTGGAGTATTTGTTGGCCATGGTTGCCCTTCCTCTGCTCACTCTTTTTGTTATGCCTCTGTCTCAGAAAATCCACCACCTCACTCCAGCTCACAGCCAGCGGATCTTGTTATCCTTTTGTGATGCAAACTGAAGAGCTCTCTCTCATTTCAAATTACCGTTGCCAAGCAGGTACTTACAGACAATGACAAATTACCCCTTAACCTTTTATCCATAACACTGGGCAGCACATGCCTCCCATCCTTAGATATTTGTACCCTCCCTACTCCTGCCTTCCTCATCCCCAAACCTTCTTCTCTGAACTGTCTTCAATCAAGCAACATCCTTCTGGAGCAGAGAAGAAGTGAATCAAATACAGAAGCACAGAGGTACACATCCAGATGCAAAGCCCCTGTGGCCCAAGGACCCAAGGCTGTTGTAGTGATTAGATGGCACTGGGTTGGGAAAAGTTGACTCAACTTCATGGCAGGACAGGTGATGTAGAATATCCCCTTTGGTCCTAATCTCTGAGATGTTATGAGATTCCTTTAATCCAGTAAAGAAATTCTTTACTGTGATGGTGGTGAGACACTGGCACAGGTTGCCCAGAGAAGTTGTGAATGCCCCATCCACACATGGAAGTGTTCAAGGCCAGGCTGGATGGAGCTTTGAGAAACCTGGTCTAGTGGGAAATGTCCCTGCCCATGGCAGGGAGTTTGGAACTAGATGATCTTTAAGGTCCCTTCCAATCCAAACCATTCTATGATTCATTCTGTGATTCGTTCTGATTCTACAATTTCAACCCTTAGACAATATATACATGGAAGGAAGCTGTCTAAAGAAATAGAAGTTGTCATCGCTGCCATGACTATGGAGGCTACAGAAACCTTGCCAGGTTTCTACCCTATCCAATATAGCCTGGAGTTTATAACGTCCTGACCTGGTGGCATGTCCTCTCTCTTTTCTCTAGTCCAGGAAAACATGAAAATGAGCCCAGGACAATCCATCCAGCTGCTCTTCTAACATACCTGCTACTTGCATACTACTACTAGGAATGGACAAGCAACATCCACTGGTACTTCATCAATCATCTCCAAATGACAGCCAGTAACATGTAGGCAGCTAAAATCAGTGGTTGCAAGAGACCAATGTGCCATTGGGTTAGATGAGGCCGTTTTCCTTTTCTATTACATCTGACAGCTGGACCAGTGCCAGGACAGCATGGTTTCATGGTGTGTCTCTAAATTACGGTTGGACTGTGACACACTCCGTCAGTGTTAATTCTATCCACAAGACATTCAGTGTGAGGAGAAAGGTTTCTTTCAGCCTGTGAGTGTATTGCTCTGAGTGCACGGGACCCTTGGTGGGAATGAAAAGAAGTGCTGGCATTTATGAAAGGGAAAGAAGCTGTATTGTATTTGGTGGCTGGGCGAAGAAGAAAAGGCTGCTTGTCAAATTCAATGAGCGGTTTCATATGTAGGGAACTGTTTATGGCCCTTTCTAATTGCTGTAATATTCCTGCTGCAGTCACAACTCTTTTTCTAGCTGCTTCACTTGCTCTGACAAATCAGCTGCCAGGAGAAGAGAAAACAGTAAAGTAAATAATTTAAGCAATGAAAGGAAGGGTGACCAGTCCTGCTGGTTTCTCAATGTCTGCTCTCTGCTTGCAGGACGGGGTCCAAGTGGCATGCAAGGACTAGCCATGCCCCATCAAGTACTGGCTTTTTGACCTCTAACTGTGACCAATCTGCTACACACACCTTGCGGGAAATGCTGCCTCATTTCCTTACAGTGCTTCTCATAAATTGTTCTTTATCATCCATGGAAGCTGTCAGCAAACATCCCCTTGAGTCCAGCTTGTTATTGAAGCATGAGGGGCAGGTTTCCCTTGATTAAACTTCAGAGCAAGAAACATACTTTGGGGCATAGAGCTCAGCATCACCTGGAAAACCACACGCAACCGCAGAGACAAGGTCCAGGACCAATGTGTTTCTTTCAAATATGTTTTACTGGGAATTGTGTTTGCTTATTGCTTAGCAAAGGACCCATGAACCTCACCTGCAGTCAGACTCTGAGCTCCTCCAGCTATGCACTTCCCCTGCAGTGCTCTTGATATGACACAAGATGTTGTCCCAGGGGCGGAAAAAATGCCCTCCAATTCATAATATATAAATGCTCACAAAATAGCTTCTGAAGAGTCTGGAGGCTCATTCCAGGTGTCTAAGGCTAGATTTTGTCAGTTTGGAAATCAAAATTTGACAAAGATGTAGTTAGTTAGAGGAACTCACTGCTTTGGACTGGTAGCATCTGAGGCATGGATGTTCATCTGTAAGAAATAGAATAATGGATCGCTTTGAGTTGAAAGGGAGCTTTAAATAATATCTAGTCCAACCCCCCTGTACTAAGCAGGGACATCTGCAACTAGAGCAGGTTGCTCAGAGCCCCAGCCAACCTCACCTGGAATGTTCCCAGGTATGGGGCTTCTTGACCACTGGGCAACTTGACCCAATGTCTCGTCTCACCCATCATAAAAAATTCCTTCTAAAGTCTAAATGTCCCCTCTTTTAGTTTAAACCCATCACCCCTTGTCCTGTGCCAACAGACCCTGCTCAAAAGTTCCTCCCCATCTTTCTGACAGGCCCCTTGATGTCCTGAAAAACCACAACAAGGTCTCCCCAGAGCCTTCTCTTCTCCAGGCTGGACACCCCCAACTCTCTCAGCCTGTCCTTTCAGCAGAGGGGTTCCAGCTCTCTCATCATTTTTGTGGTTCTACAAGCTATACATGGGTAGAGGTGGCTGATGTGTATGAACCCTTCCTTGTGAATGGCAGACATCCCCGGCTGCTTGTCCACTGGAGAACCAGCTAATCTGCAAGCAGTGGGGCAGCTGTCCTCCAGCGTTGGTTTGGCAGTTACAACAGGTTACAACACCACAAAGTACAATTTCCACTGCCTGTTTGGATAGTTGAAATTAAAAAAAAAAAACAAACAACAACTCTTTCTTTGAATGGATTTTACTTCCCCCCAACATTTGGAGGTTGTTGGATGCCCAAGTATATCACCACTTTATCCTAAGGAAGAAAATTCCTCATCATTTGAACCTTTGAAGAAAAATTGCTAGTCCCTTTCTTGTTATCCAAAAATGCACAAAATGTTTGGGTTTTTTTGTTGGTGTTTTGATGGAGAAGATCTCTCAGGAAGCACGCACAGTGCTCTCATTCCACTGAGCAGACTGAATGGAGTGCCTAGGTGGGAGTCTAAATGCCTTTGAATTTGCCAGGTTCCTGGTGACATACACTTGGCCTGTCGTGCTTAACTAGGGTATCATCTGAAAATTGCTGGTAGTGGTCTTTAGTCATCGGCAGGAATGAGAACCCATCTTTCCTGCAACAAAACTTTGAAGCGTCGACAAGATCTGGTATCTCTGTAGTACGTATCATGAGGGTTTGGCTGCATACCTCCTGGCAACACTGAATGTAAGGAGGCATAATTTCAAAAATACTGTTGAATTCTTACAATGATCATCCCTTCCCCCTCCCCCCCCCCCTACTCCCCGCTTCTTCGTCCCTTAGAGCTGCGCT
>WTSP01019406.1:0-26957 GCA_025331215.1 Actenoides lindsayi | reverse complement strand
AAGGAAGGAAGGAAGGAAGGAAGGAAGGAAGGAAGGAAGGAAGGAAGGAAGGAAGGAAGGAAGGAAGGAAGGTTGGTACCACATCACCTACACGTGGCAAAAGGTAACTAAATCCCCTCTCTGAAGCTCGACACCAGGGCGGTCGGCGCTGGGCTCTGCTCAGCACCTGGCAAAGCCCCAAAATACTTTTATTTTTTTTTTTCCCCTCTTAGAAAACAGAGTAGCTGAGGAGTTGTTATTGATCTCGTTCTTCCAGAGCTAACACACGGCCGGGCTGGTGGTGGTGAGGCTGGGGGGGGTTCCACTGGGGCAGCCGGCCTCGTGCCGCTCCCGCTGCAGAGCTTCCCTCTGCCTGTGCCCTGGCAAGTGCCAAATTCACAACGAAACCCCGGGGGGTTGCTGTCGTTTCTATCTATTTACTGTACAAAACCCCCACAAGATATCCAAACAGCTGTCTCACCCTTAGCAGGGTTGGGGGGGGGGGGCTACAGCAGGTTGGGGGTGATGTTGAATATCCCAGTTGCTTTAACGGGGCTGGGGGATGTAAAAAAGTGACCATTTGAAACTGGAAACCAGTTTGGCGAGAGCCAGCTGCTACTTAGGAATAGCCTGCGGTCAGCAGACGACGCGGCGCGGTGCCGCTGCGCTTCTTCACCGAGGGCTCGGGGAGGTTTCAGGGTTTACCAGGGGCTCCTGGTTGGCAACGTTGGCCACTCAGCGCTGAGAAGGGGGTGGGTGTCTCAGCCACTCCAAGCCCAAGGCGATGAGGAAGCGGCGCTGAACTGGTATTTTTATACTGGGGGCAGCCCCTCGGGTGTGAAGGCCCCTTCTACCCTGCGGTCTAGAAACGAGACCGGGAAGGGCTTCGCAGGCTGCTGCAGTCCAGCGTGCGGGGCTCACGGCCCCGGCTTTGCACACAGAGGATGAAAAGCAGCCGGGAAAGGGACGCGGGTTTGGTTTTCGGCCGCGAAATTCCCGCCTGGTCAAAACAAGAGGTGTAAAAATCCAGTGGATGGTTGGCAGCAGCTCGCCTGCTTCCCCCGCCTGCCCCTGCGGCGGCTCTGAGATGAGCTTTTTGTCACTAAGGACTAAGCAGAGGAGCTGAAACTTGAAATCCCGACCTCCTCGGTGGCGGCTCCGTCCCCAGAGCCCCGCGGTCCTCACGCCAGAGTTCCTCCTTGCTGGTTTACACCGGCAAAAGTTGCCTGCTGCCTTCTGACCTCGTGACAAGCAATAGTTACCGGGCTGCCCCAGCTCTCCTTGTAGCAAAAACATCCAGCGGTGCTTTTTGTCATCATTAACACAGCTCATTTCTGCCGCTGGGTTGCAAATAAACGCGTTAATTAATAAGCAGCAGATCCCACCGCGAGCGGCCGTTCCCGGTGGCAAAGGGCTTGAGCGGCCTCGGCCGGGATTCAGGGTGGGTTCAGCGGGCGCTGAGCTCCCCCTGCCCCGGGGGGTTCAGCAAGGGGCATTTGCAGCAGCATTTCCCAACTCGGACGTTTCTCCTGCGTTGCTGCAGCCCCGGCCACGAGCGGTGGCACCGAGACCTGGCGTCCCGTCACAGTCCCCATCCTGGGCTTTCCCCGCAGCGAGCGGCGGCAGAGGGGATGGGTCTCCCTCTCGGATGCTTTTGCACCTGATCTGAAGGTGATGGAGGCAGGAGCAGGGGCAGGAGGATGCTGTGCTGCATTACTGGAGCTGGCACTCGCTTGGCCAATGCAAGGAGCAAGGAAGAGCTGATCCAGGGGTATCTGCAGGTGGCCCCGGCCAGCAGTGAGACATCCTTGTGCTATGGAAAACAGCAGGAGAAGCTGCTTTGGTGTGAGGGTGTGGGAGCCTGTGCCAGGCTGCCCAGAGAGGCTGTGGAGTCTCCTTCTCTGGAGAGATTCCCACCCCAGCTGGACACTGCTCTGCTGGGCCCCCTGCTCTGGGTGACCCTGCTGGAGCAAGGGGGGTTGGATATAATGATCTCCAGAGGTCCCTTCCAACCCCCACCACGCTGGGTTTCTGGGATTCTGTGAATTGTTCCTTATAGTCATGACTATGTTACGCACAAGAGCAGCACACAGATCTGGGTCACTCCAGAGCATGTGGTCTGTGCAGTGGTTTCCTTACATGGTGCAGCTCCTTTATTGCCGTCCTGATGCAGCAGAGTTGTAAGAGTGACCCAGATAAATCTTGGCTGTGTGCCTGCTACTCTTACTCATGGGGATCCTCTTCTTGGGAGGTCCCCAGAACCTGAGGACCAACAAAGACAAACCCCAGTGTGGTCCCTGTTGGAGAAGAAAGATGACCTAAGGATTGTTTTGTCTCTTTGATGCAGATATTGGTCTGGACTTGAATCCCAGCCTCCCTCCCTTCAAGTATTCAAGTAGAGGGTATGTCAAGAAAAAAAAAAAAAGAGAGAAAAAAAAAGCCGAGATGTGGGAAGACCCTTCCTGTCTTCCCGAAAATACCACTCTGCTGAAGAATGAAGGGAGGGATTGTTTGGTTCTTCTCAAATCAAAGCACTGGATGGAGCATGGCACAAACAATCCTTTTAATACCAGACATGACATGGCCTGCTCACCCTTCTCTCCCAGTGCAGGGCTTGACATTTCAGGCCAGACACATGACAGGCTGCATGAAATCACTCTACATTTGACCCAGAGTGTTTGGTTAGAGAAATACTCACCCAGCTATTCCCAGCAACTCTGGAGTGTTCATTTTATAAGACATCAGTTGAAGTGAATTAGTTGCTAGTCGTAGAGGGAAATAAATACTCCTGCTCATGAAAACTTTCCATTTAGCAGCGCAAACCCCATCGTTAATATTTTCATTAACATTATTTTTTATTATTTTTATTTTATCCCTGTGAGGCACTGAGGTCAGGATCAGGGTTCAGTTGTCATTGGACTTTCCAAAACAGAATGGTGAGTAACACCCCCTGCCTGGTCAAGCCTTGATCTGCTTTGCTGGAAGTTTCAAAGGGATTACAATCAGATCAAGAAGATGAGCACTGACATCCTTTTCCTTTTCTCCTCACACTTCAGTGGAAAATCTTTCTTCAGCTGTATGCTTGCATCCACAGGGAGAGGTGGAAACTGCTTTGGCTGTAGACCAGTTAGCTCTCCTCCAGTCACAAGCTGGCCATGGATAGTTGACCAGAGTAGGAATAAAACTCCTGAGAATTGAGTTATTTCATTCGTTGTCGGCAGTAATTACGCCCATGACCAACGAGGGCCATCTAGGCTGAGGCACTCAAGGGCTGCAGCAACTCCAACAGAGTTGGGACCTCTTGTGTTCACACCCAACACCTGATGCAATGTCCAGTCATTGCCTGCTGGGTCCCTCCCACTTTTAGCTTTTGTTGGAGGTGAACAATTCACGGCACACATGGCTGGTCAGTGTGGGTGAGAGAGTCTGTTGGATGATAACTAGTTTATCCTTACAGATGGGTACCAAACTGTTGTCTTCTATCACACATCTGTCTTTTCCTAGTTCAAGGAGATAAAATCTTCTATTTGATTCTGGAAATAGAGAGGGGTTGGAATTATAAGAAGGACAATAAAAAAAAGAATACAACAAATTAACAAAAAAGGAAACCCTAGTTACACACGAGGGTTTCACTGGTGGTCAGATACAAGCCATAATAATAAATAAGCAAAGGACAAAACTAGAACACAGCAAGAACCTTTCCAATGAATTTGACATACGCTGCATTCATTCTGCATATTCACATAAACAGGGAAGCTGTAAATAACATTTGCACCCTCACACCATTACCAGCCAATGATGATGGCCCATGGTAGCCTCAAATCATACAAAGCCTCCCAGTGGTGAAGTCTGTGGTGGCTGAAGAGCATTGTTCTGTTTAGTGGGATGGAAAGAGGAAGGAGAGCTGGTGACTAATGCAGTTTATCAGTTTGAGGGAGGATGAGGAGTATGTTCTGATGACATATTCTTCACCCTAAGGGCAGCACAGTTACTAAGGGCCCAGTTGGAAAAACTTTCTTGAAGGCTCACCTAGGCTGCAGTGGAAGATCTTGTGGAAGAGGACAGGGTAGAATAAAACAGTGGGGGGAAAAAAAAAAAAAGAAAGAAAGAAAAAAAAAAAAAGAATTTCTGTCCTGGAGGAAGTTCCAGTGTTTCCAGTTTGCTCCTGTTCTGAGTCAGGATGGAAACCTGCAGCACTAAGAAAAAAACAAATAAATAAACAAAGCTCTTAATTTTCTTTAGAAATAAGAAAATGTTTCACCTCAGCCTCTCCAGTGGAGTGAAAAGAGATCATGTCAGAGCTGAAGCTCTGTGTTGGTTTGTTGAAATTATGCCAAATATAACTTCTTTCATATATCTGTCATGGTTTCAGGACAGGATTTCTTCAGCCAGATCCCATCTTTTAGGTCTACCTGTGGTTAAGTTCATGTTATCTATAACGTAACCAGTCAGTGGCCCAGATTTGCATATGTGTGTGTGTGTGTGTACATGCATGAATGCAGGGAATATGGGTTTTGCTCTGATTCCACGTATATTTCTCAAGGTTTAGGGTCAGGGCCCTCCACTAGACCTATAACAGATGTTCTCTGTTAGCTCCTCTCCCTTCTCCAAGTGGAAGAGAAGGAGAATAAGGGAGAGAGACTTAGAAAAGTAAAAAGCTTTAACGAATATAATAATAACAATAAAATGAAATATATAAAATATATATACAAAACTTATATTGAATCCAACCCCCCTGATAGCAATTATGTCACCATCACCACTGATGCTGTGGAGCAGGCACTGGGGAAGTCCCAGACTGGACTCAGCAGCAGAATCACGAACCAGATTCAGGAGCTGGATTTTGTAATTGGATTCAGGAACAGACAGATTGGGATTGAAGGCAGAACAGATGGAGTCCTCCTCAGACACCAGCTCTTGGAGAAGAGCTTGACCCTCATGATCCCTCAGCTTGATAATGAATAGAATGCTTATGGGATGGAATCCCTCACTGGTCAGTTTGGGGTCCCCTGTCCTGTCCTCCCCACAGTGCCACCTCTTATTTTCTGCACCCCAACGTGGGGCACAAGATTGAGCAGTGACCTTGGTCTGCACAGGAACAAGTCTAAGCAAGAGGCTTTCTGTCCACCCCAACCCTTGGTAGTAAGTCTAAACACGGAGCATTGTCATTGCTGAAAGCAGAGATTGTCTGCGAAAATCTGCCAATAACTTCAGAAAGTGCAGTGACTTAGAAGAGACTGAGCTGAAAAGTAAAATCACTGAACAGAACCAGTTCTGTTCCAGCTCAAACCAGGACGATATTATATATATACATACTTTTAGCCACATGTTTTAGATTCGGGTCAGATCCACTCCAGGGCTTCCTCTGATTACATCCCAGGCAAACTCCTCTTGAAACAAAGGGGAATTTTGCAAGTTAAAATTACTTTTCAAAAAATGAACAGGCTTGACTTCATTTCCTTTCCAGCTGTCCTGTCTGGCACCAGAGTGCTGCCAGCTCTGGCTGACAGCACAACATAAGCCTGAAACATCAGAAACATCAAGAGCTGCTAAGAATTTAAGTCATTTCATGTCCTTTTCTGAAGGGGATGCTAGTACAGAGAGAGGAGGAAGGTAGAAGATAGGGTGGCTGAAATGCCCTTTGGGGAGTAAATGAGGTATGTTGGCTTGTCCCTGCCTCTGACCACTTGTTGGGCTATTAATGATCTTTTCTTCTCCAGGGGGTTTATGCATTAAAATGAATCGCTGGCAGTTGTCTCATTTGCCACACTGATTTGTTCATTTAGACTGAGCTATAAATATTTACCTCCTTTTTCATTCCATCTGAGGAACTTCCAGTGCTCTGATTGTAGATGTGGCTGTTTATCCATAAGAGCACAGTACAACCAGCTCTCAGCTCACCAAGTCCAGTCCCTGCTTGGGACTGGTGACTGCCCAGGTGACCTCAGAAACTGCTCAGTTATCTTCTTCTCCCCATCCCAGTCACTGATGCTCTTGGCTGTATGCTACTTTCTTTGTCTTCCAACTACTCCCACTTCCTCTAGAGTGGAGTTGCAGCCTTGCTCCATCTTGGTCTCTGCTGCCCTATTCAAAATCTTCTATCTGCAGCCATTCACTTGGCATTAGCTACTCCAGAGAGCACTGACATGTCTATTAGTCAATTCTGAGTGCATATGTGGAAGTTAGAATCAGATTGGTAGGGGTTGGAAGGGATATCTGGAGATCATTGAGTCCAACCCCACCACCAGGATGGGTGGATCACCTAGGGCAAGCCACACAGGAACATGTCCAGGTGGGTTTTGAAAATCTCTAAAAGAGACTGTATGACATCTGTGGGCAGCCTGTTCCAGTGCTCCATCACCCTCACAGCAAAGGGTGTAAGTTCTGCAAGTCCTTTTTGGCATCTCCAGATGTTTCTGAGATGCCCAGTAACTCATTTTAATGAAAGAGGCAGAAAGAGGAATGAGTTTGTCTGAACTGTGATGGGTGAGACCAAGACATAAGATTGGCAGAGCAGCTCTCAAGTGCCTTCATTCCCAAGTATGACACCCCTCACAGTACAGGACCCTCCTATCCAGTCTCATGGTGGAAGAGGTGACATGGTTTTGGGTGGACATTTTGCATCTCTTGAGGCTGCTGGGCCTTGCCATGTAATCATGTCTCTGATTACAGTACAAACCCAGTTTGTCTCTTTCTTGTGACCGCACACACCAGACTTGTCAGGACATCATCTCGGGCCGTGCAACCTCATCTGGCCTGTGAACCTAGAAGGGATGAGAAAAAACAATGTAATCTGATTGTTGATACAGGATGCTAGCTGTGACAAGAAGGACCCTGTAGCACTAACCCAAACTTGATGCAGAAGACCCAAGATCTGTGTCAGTGTGTGGCTATCCTTCCAGATCCATTTTACTTTTCCCTTTGAGGAGCCCAAGGGTGGGATATTGCTGGCCATGAACAGTAGAGCTTTCCTTCCCTCCAGAGAGTCCAGGACCCCACTCAGTGCATGATGCGTAGCAGAGACAAGCTTCAGCACTTGGACAGGGCTTTGTGTCTTGAGTTTTCAGTAGATGTATGTATGGGGAGCTGGTGCTGCAGACTTAGATCACCAAAGCAAGGCCTGAAGATGTTTGCAAACCACCATGGGACAGGATGCACCAGACTACAGCTTGCTGTAGATTGGTGGCTTTTATTCAGCCTGGAGAAGATTCCAGAGAGATTTTATAGCATCCTTCGAGTACCTAAAAGAGGTCTACAGGAAAGAAGAGGAGGCACTTTTTGTCAGGGAGAGCAGTAGTAGGATAAGAGGTAATGGTTTCAAGATGAAAGAGTAGAGATTTAGATCAGATATTAGAAAGAAATTCTTCACTGTGAGGGCGGTGAGACACTGAAATGGGTTTGTGGATGCGTCATCCCTGGAAGTGTTTGAGGACCAGGTTGAGCAACCTGGTCAAGTAGGAGGTGTCTGTGCCCATGGCAGGGGGGTTGGAACGAGTTGATCTTTAAGGTCCCTTCCAACCCAAACCATTCTATGATTCTATAGCTGTGGAGCCTGGTCCTGCAAGGAGCTCAACGTGCCCTGATGCTCAGCACCAACAGGATCTCTTCCTGGGTTTGCCACACCATCACACAAGTGCTGAGGCCAGCTTTGGGGATCGTGGACATATAAATTCAGGCAGGATGGAAGGGTAGGCAACAGCTGCAGGACCACACAATCATACTCTGGCAAACATCTCTGCTTTAGCACGGTGGTGACGGCTGCTGCCAACGAGTGGATGTGAACCAACCTGTCTACCCGAAGAATTTGCAGGGCGGAGAAGGGAAGAGGGTAATGAAAGCAGCATTTGGTGAGGCAGCACGTGTGAGAATTTCAAATGTCTCCTTGTGCCTGCAGGGCTGGTTGCTGCTCGTTGAACCAGGCTGCTAATTTCCAAATTGATACTTACTCTAATCCCACCCCCGAAGGTGCCATTATGGTGCATTCCGTAATGGGCTATTATTTGGGCTTGTTGCAGGGGGGTAGGAGAAGGAAAGGAGGAGGGAGGGTGTTTTTTGGGGGGAAAAGCACACTGATGTCAGAACAAATCAGCATCGTGATGCTCCTTCCCCAATTTTCAAAGTGATTAGACAGCTTTAGAGCTATTCGCTCTCCTTCAGCTTGTCTGCACCTCTGTTTTGAGGAGGAATTTTATGGGATTTTACTGCCTCATATAACACTTATCACTGGCAATCAATATTGATTTTAACATAACGTTTTGTTTTAAGACTCCTTTTGTTGTTTTGCAGTTACCCGGCATGTTAATAAGGTTTATAAAATCCATGATATTTTCTCGTTTCATGAAATCTTACTGGGATAATTACCTCGCGCTGTTGACAGATAGTTGTGCCTGAATTATCTAAAGAACACTCCTGTTATCAGCTTTTCTTCCATCTCCTGAAGAATACTTTCCTACTTTGACAAGCATTGGGCGTATGAAGATAGAGTAAACACTGAGAAATATTTACCGTATCCTGTGTAACCTTAGTTACTTTTTTTGCCTCATGGAAAAGCAACTCCCAAATGCCACCCAATGCTTTCAGATAATGTGACCTTTACTGGAAATACAAAATCAAACAAATGAGAAAGAATAATGGCTAAGCCTTCAGGACAGAGCATGGGCTGCAAGTCCTGTCTTTTCTACCCATCTACACCCAACAGAGCACAGAAATAACTGACCACCTCTGGAGATGCCAAGGGGAGGAACATCTCTGGGAAAACCCTTCTCAGTGAAAGCACTTTCATGGAATTATGACTGGAAGGTTTGATCTTTCTGCTTTCAGGACACGTCTGCTAGCTAGAGCATTTTGATTCTGTCTTGTCATGCTCATGAATCAGTTTGGCTACAACTACAGTGGTGTCTATGGTTAAATTTGTTATCGTATCAGCCAAAGCCATGTGAGGTGTCCCATCTTTGCACTGTGCTACCTTATTTTCTGTGTGCGACATCATGATCTTTCCCTTTTTGGTGCCTTCCAGGAGTTGGACATGAAGTCTTATGTCACCCTCCAGGTCAGATGAAGGGTTGTTAAAGCAAAGAATTGGGGTCCCAAGCTATCTCTGTTTGAGACCTGCATACAAAGATAGTTTTCAAACCCATGTCAGGAAAAGGAAAGTCTGGGAAATATGCATGGGTTGTAGAGAGGAGACCATCACAGGAGATGGACAGTTGCAAGCTGAGATGGAAAACCAAGTGGAGGACTGTGTCTGACTTCCTTAAGGTTGCCCCTAATTAATATTGTAGGAAGAGATCTATCTATAGCTGGGAGCTCAAGGAGCACCAAGCTTACTGCACACTGTGACATGATGCATTAGTCAAAGTTGTATTTATTTTTTGTTTCTCTCCTTTCTCAGGGCTGATGCCTCCAGATGGTCATCTCCTTAGGAATCAGACTACCAAAGTCAATGTTTGTGGGAATGTCCTGCAAATGCAGCCCATAATACAGATTAGTGCTTCTTTTTCATCTTCCTGAGACCTTGCATCCCCTACAAACTATCCCTGTTGTCTGTCACAGAGTATATTGACCCTGTGGACAGTCTTGATTTCTGAACTTCCAGAGACACAGTTAGGCAGAAAAAGTAATAGATAAAATTGTCCTGGTTTTGAATAAATCCCATTAAACTGCACTTTTCCTAAGCCCTCATAAAATGTTTTATTGTATATCTGTGCTTTAGTTGGCCATTCCCAGGAGCTTGCTTCTCAGTTATTAAACACAGACCACTGTTGAGTGGACAACCCCTGCACTAAACCAGCCAGTGTGAGAACAGGACCAAGTACCACAATGCCTGAGGTTTCCAGATGTTACAAAGAAGTGCTGAACGCTTCTCCTAGAGTAGTGTCTGGAGGTCTGAGCTTTTCAAGACTCTGTTTTGCCCCTGCAATGCTGGGTGCTAACAACCACGATCAGAATAAAGCAAACTGGATGCCAATGTTGTATGTGTTACATGAACTTTGCAAGACACTTGCTCTGGAAAAACCTCAGAAAAGAGGTAGAAAGAAGCTCTGTCTCCTTTTAAAGAAAACATCCATCCTGGCAGACTCTGATATCTGAGCTGCAGGGGACTTACAGGCGGGCAGAGACATGGTCATGATGAATAGAACCCAAAAGCCCTGCAATTCCTTCCCTCAGAGAGTCACCAAAGAATTAGTTCAAAGTTTCTTGTATCTGTCAAGACTGGCTGTACACCTCCTGTTGGGGAATAAACACTGAATTGTTCCAGGTGGGCACACAAAAAGGGAGAACAAGTATCACTTCCCCCAGATGCTAGAAGAATCAAGAATCCCAGCATGGTAGAGATTGAAAGAGACCTCTGGAGATCATCTGGTCCAACCTCCCTGCTCCAGCAGGGTCACCCAGAGCAGGGGGCCCAGCATTGCAGTGTCCAGGTGCATTTGGAATCTCTCCAGAAAAGGAGAATCCACAACCTCTTTGGGCAGCCTTTCTCTCACTAAATTGGTCAGTTTGGATATTTAACACAAGAATTCTATGGGTGGAATGTAAAATACCTTACATTTAGATACTGACTTTCAGCTTTCCTAGGCATAGAAGAATCCCAGCACACTGGGGATTCCCTTTGAGACCCCAGCTCAAGGAGGACATGGACCTGTTGGAGCAGGGTCAGAGAAGGCCACAAAGATGATCAGAGGGCTGGAACCCCTCTGCTGAGAGGCCAGGCTGAGAGAGTTGGGGGTGTTCAGCCTGGAGAAGAGAAGGCTCTGGGGACACCCTGCTGCAGTCTTCCAATATCTGAAGGGGACCTATGAGAAAGCTGAGAAGCAATTTTTTACTAGGGCTTGTAGTGATAACATGAGGGGTAACGGCTTCAAACTGGAAGAGGGGAAATTTAGATTACAAAGTAGGAAGTCCTTCAATATGAAGGTGGTCAGACATGGGAACGAGTTGCCCAAGGAAGCTATATATGTCCCATCACTGGATGTGTTCAAGGCCAGGTTGGTTGGGATCTTGCACAACCTGGTCTAGTGGGAGGTGTTCCTGCCCATGGCAAGGGTATTGGAACTAGATGATCTTTAAGGTCCCTTCCAACCCAAACCATTCTATCATTCTATGTGAAACTCCTTGAAAAAAAAAAGAATTGATGTGCTTTTAATTCATTCTGCAGGTTTAGGGGGATTGGTTGGACATTTGTGATCCATGATTTATGACCCCTGGGACTGTAGTGGGACAGACTCCATAGGCAGTCTCTTCCATCTGCATGTCCTGGTGCTCTTAGGTGAAACATTGCAGAGCTCTCCTTGTCACGCCCAGCCGGGTGGAAAAAGGTACAGGACACAGCAAAGTTCTTACAACTGCTTTAGGCACAGAGTGATTCTGAACACCTGGTCTTTTACTCACAGTGAACTGCAACCAGGTCTAGAAACAACTCAAAGCTGCACAGCCGAGTGGAGGATTGTGTCCATCAGAGCCCATCATCACCCTCTTCTACATAGCCAGGGCTGGGAAGCTCAGCACGCCTTGTACAAATGGCTTGACATGTCTGATTGAGTAGGAGCCACAGACCCAGCCAACGTGCAACCCCACGTTATGGTTGGATTTGTTACCTTTCCTCACAGCTGGGAACTCTGGAGAGGAGTTTCTTTTAGCTGCATTTAAGCAGGCACAGATGGCAGGGACAGCTGCTTGTTCTTTTGTTCTCCTTGGCACTGCAGCAGCGGCTCTCGGTCAATTAACGGTTGCTGCTGTACGGATGCTGGTTTTCACAGGTTGGCATCTCACCACCACCACCACGAAACAGCCATGCAGAGCAAAGCACCACAGGCCAGATGAGAGCTGGTTCTTGGGTGACAAGTCCTGCAAAACGCTCTAGGCTTTGGTGACAGCAGGTGGCTTCCAGAGTTGATGTATCCAAACCATAGTGATGCTGTAGCTGGATGGTTAAAGTGATAATGGTTGTCTTAATATGGGGAAGTACAACAAGCCAGAAGGTCACCTGGTCTCACAGTCCTATGTCCAGAGGCACCTTGACAAGCTGTAAAAATGGGCCAACACAAAACTCATGAAGTTCAACAACAAGTGCAAAGTCCTGCACCTGGGGAGGAATAACCTCAGGTTCCAGCATATGCTTGTATCCCCCCTAGTTCTGGCTCATCTCCTGCAGCACCTCCGTAGAAGTGGTCTTTAAGGAGGGTCAGGAGAGAGAGGAACAGTGAGGGAGCACTCATGATGTATAATGAGCCATCATTGAGATCCTTCAGTCTCAAATACGTGGTGAACGGCTTGGTGTGCTTTAGGGATTCAAGGGCTCAGGCCCACGGCAACAACCACCATAATATTTGCTAAATGCTACCCTGCTGATGACAGTCATCATAGAGGGGAAGAGGTCTACTGAGTTGTTAAATTGACTTCTCAGGTCACGATATGATCTGGTACCACCATGGTCCCTAGAGATGGTGAGAAGGATTAGACCTTCCTCAGGGAAGATAGTGTGGGTGTCTCATGGTACATATACTTCAGCACTCCCCTCCTTCTAGTCTGATTTTCTCTCCTTTGTCACATCCAGGAATTAATTATTTTTTTCCCCCTTGAAAATGCAAGCTATTTTGTATGGAGTTTTCTATGGAATTCGTGATTGTCTTGTGGAACAAAAGATGGGGGCGGGGAGAAAGCAACTCAAGTTAATGAGCAAGATGGTAGATACCAAAAGCAAACTTTTCTGGTACCCAGTGACAAGCCCTAGCATGCTGGAAGCTCCTTAGCTCAGTGAAGTGTCGCAGTCACGTGGAGGCACCTCCTGAACTCTGCGGAGAAATCACTGAGCAAAGGTCAAAGACAACTCCAAAACATCCTCCATGAAATGTCACTGCATTCCTGCATGATGGCATTTTAATGAGCACCAACTGTTTGCTTTTTGTCAAGATTTCCAAATAAGTGAGGACAATATGACACTGGAAGGAAAAGAATCATCTTTAGGCCGTTTCATAATGTCTATAAATATTCCTCCCTCCGAAAGTTAATAACTGCAATTAGGAGCGAAAGGAGACTGTTGAGCTCCAATAGCTGTCAGAAAAGAGTGCTGTAAACTTCTAGAGTATTTAAGGAGGTCTGCAAGTTACCACCAACAGAGACTGTGAAAGGAAAGCATTAACAGAAAGCCTCAGACACTGATTTTAACGTCCCATTGATTCTCTTTTCCCTTTGCTCTGGAGGACTTTCCATAATGACACAGACAGTGGGCTGGAAACCTTCTTGCTGAGTCCTGACTGTCAGCAGATGGGCAAGGAGAGCCCTCTAGAAGAGTCAACAATGGCTTGAGGGCTGAGCCAATAGTCTCCTTAGTTTAAAAGAGCAACCCATCTGGCTGACTTTTGTGTACGATAACTTGTCCATAACCTAAAGGTCACCACCCACTCCCAACCTACACAGAGCTGTGAAACCACCTGCAATTATAAAGCCAGAAACTTCTCCTCATTCTTAGGTTTTGACATCCTGATGATGGAGTTTATCATCTTACCTGCTTCCTGTAGCACTGCTGAGAGAAATTTCGCTGTGCTGATGCATGAGACAACGGCTTCATGCCTTTAGTATGTGTGGTCACTTCCCCCTATGGCAGCATGCTTGTTGAGAAGACATCACTGTTGATGGGCCTTGTTGTACTCGTGGCATCAGAAAACAGGCAGAGCCTGCATGGACCTGCTGATGTGTATGGTACCCAGGAATGAAACAGGTCTCCGTGTTCTTTTTGCAATGTTCCTTGTCAGCTATCTTCTGCATCTCAGTCACTACTGTCTTGGGGACTTCTTGATAGTGGCATCAGATATGGCTGCTCATGGTTGGAACAGAAAGCCCAGGAGATCCCTGAAAATCTGGGCTGGCTATCACTGCTACCAGAAAAAAAGAGTAAAGACAGAAGCTAATGCTACTGGAAGAAGTCACGTTCTATTCCCTGGCAGTAGCTGCCATCTCACATACACCCCACAGCCTCTGGGGCAATGCTTGATAAGATTTTGACATCTTGGCTATTTGTGGGCACCTCTGCTGTGTTGCACCCACATAAAGACAAAGCAAAATCATAGACCCTGGAGTTGTCCTTGTTGTAAAATCCCTCCTCCAACTGAGAAAGCTTCTCTGAAATCATATAGATTTGAAGAGAGTTTCACACAGCAAAATAGTTCTAACTTTACCCATTTTAGGGCAGTAGAGCACAGCCACAGGCACACTATGCAACCACACACCCATACCTATTCATGACATCTGTCAAAGAGGCAAAGTCCTTTGCTCCACGATGGAACGACTCTTCCATGCACCACAAGGCATCTGGATTTGATTTTTTCTTATAATTTTATGTGTGAGAGAGAAAAAAGTCACAGAGCTTGCTGCAGGTCATGGTGTTCAAATGCTTAATGGGACCTTTTACCTGGGGTTTAATTCCTAGTCCTGTTCATTGGCCTCTTGAAGAACAGACAGGATTTAAAAAATACCCAAGGCAAAAGGAGAGCTGAAATCCAGGCAATACATCTCTAGAATTTAAATTTAGCCATGATTTAGGTACATGGAAGAGCTCACTATATAGACCAGGATGGGTGGGATTTTGAGTAACCTGGCTAGTGAGAGGTGTCCCTGCCCATGGCAGGGGGGTTGGATGTAGATGAACTTTAAGATGCCTTCCAACCCAAACCATTCTGTGATTCTATGATTCTATGGTATGTTGTCATTTGAGGTACTCTACTTTCATAGAGGGAAAGCAGGATAGTGGGAAACTCTAGAAACGCAGCAGTCCAAGAGCAGATACCAACCTAGTGCCCACTTCCAACCCTAATGTAACCCAGACATAATCCCACGCCACAGTGAAAGCCTGTTCTATAGCCAGGAACTGAAACCTTCTCCTCTCCCCTTAGCAACAAAATAAAACAACAAAAAAATTCCCTTCCTCTTCTTGCAGTTGAAAATCTGCCAGTTTGTAAGTGCTAACTATTATTTCACTTTCTTTCTTCAGTGGCAAGAAAGTGCTAATATTTTTGGCTCCATCCCAGCTGACCTGACCTCTCTGACATCCTACATCACATGAAAACCCTCCTGTAGATCTACACTGGTGATGGTATCATAAAAAGCATAGAAAGGGAAGGAGACGAGGGACTGGTGAGGGAAGAGAAAGGAATGATTAAACAAAGCAATAGCCAGGCACCCACATAAAAATCTATCTAGGTGATGAAGCTGCAATAAATGTGGCACATCAGAGCTTTCATATAAATGGTCAGGGTAAAATATATTTTTATATATATATGAAAGAGTAGTTTAAAAATTACTCTGAGCCCACATGCCCCCCCTACCAAAAGGAAAAAAAAAATTGTCTGAAGAGTAGCAGGTTATTGATTTTTTATAAGTCAGGGCCAAATTTATTGGAGAGAAAAGTTCATTATTTAGTAATCCCACAGCTCAATCTGCTCTGCTGGCCATTAACCCTCAACAGTTCCCATGATAAACTCCCCGTGAACTCTCTCCATGTGTTGCCTCAATGAACTGCAGATGAATTTTGCTGAGTGCTCGTTCAGCTTCTCCTGGATTATTCATTGTGCTTTCTGCTGACACAAATCTCAACTCACCTGGGTACTGTAGCAATGTCCGTACCCACCTTGGCTCCCACATCATGCCACTTCCAAGGAATCAGCCTCCAAGGCCTCATCACTCACTTATCAACCCTCTGTGGGTCCCAGCCATGCTGATTAAGAGCAGAAGAAAATAAAGACTGAGAAACCACATGCACATGCATTAAATGCCCCAATTCTCTTAATTCTCCTACAGTTCTTAATTGAGTTGGTATCAATGACTCACAAAGTATAAATACGTGGGGAAAGGAGATTTTTCACAAGCATCGTGGCATCACTGGTGCTTCACGGTCATGTGTAAGTGCACATACACGAGTAAAACACAACTACATCAGCACCGGTTGCTCTGAAGATACATATCAGAGTGAATCTCCATAGTGAGATGCTGTTGAAGCCTTACTCAAGAGACCCAACATTCTTCTGGCCCAGTTCTATACAGCGAGATAAGTAACACGGGAAATGCTGTGGCACAAGAGTCAAGACAAAATAGCTGTAAAATGCTACTTTTGTTATCCAATGACATTTTAAAGCCACCATGCACGGGTGGAAAGTTCTGCTCTGGGTAAAAGTTTGCCGGGAATAAGGCAAGAGAAGCAGAATTATAAAAAAAAGTGTTGCAGAATTGTGAGGGGAGGCAAAATATATTTATTTGCCTTGTATGTGAAATCTATCTCACTAAGTCATTTGGTAGAGTAGATGAATTGCTCATCCGAGGCAGGTTGAAATACAGAGTGTGAAGGAAAGAAATAATTGAAACCAGCCATCGTAAACATTCAGGGTAAAGGGAAATCATGCGCTCAGGAAAGGTCCTGATCATCTGGTGACCAGGAAAGGTCCTAATCATCTGTTGACCATGAGGCAGGTTACAAAACACAGGGTGAGCGTCATGGAATAGGAGCTATTGCTTCACTTACCACTTCATTCCAGCTCTTGTAAATCAGTGCTCTGTCAGCATTCCCACTTCACAGAGACATCAGGCACTGGTCCCTCCTGCACTGGTGTAAAGCGTTCACTTGATGGAGAACCCCTTGAGTTTCTTCGACCCACAGATGGGAAAGACAGCACCAGTGAGGAGAACAAACACAGGTGGACAGTCAAATTATCATTAATCATTCAGTTACGGCTCATCAGTTGAGATGCGGGTTACGTTAGGACAAGAGCCTCCACCAACCAGTTACGGTGTCCCTGCTGAGTGGTGGTAATTTATTAATTTGTGGTGATGGATTTTGGTGGGATGCTTTTCAGCAGGGCATCTAAGCAAAAGGAGCAAAACTAAACCATCACAAAGGTGCATGACTGTTACTACATGTACACAAGCCCGAGTCTGAGACCTGTACAGCAAACTTCTGGGAGGGAAGCTGGCTGGGATGTGACTCCTTACTCTGCCCATGCAGCATCAATTGCACTGTGGGTTTGATGAATGCAGACTTTATTCTGCACCCAGAGCAGGGGGCCCAGGATCACAGTGTACAGGTGGGTTTGGAATCTCTCCAGAGAAGGAGACTCCACAGACTCCCTGGGCAGCCTGGGACAGGCTCTGACACCCTCACACCAAAGAACTTTCTCCTCCTGCTCAGATGGAACCTCCTGGCTTCCAGTTGGTGCTCCATGTTGCCCCTTGTCCTGTCACTGGACACCACAGAGTCTGTCCCCATCCTCTTGCCCCCCTTCCGAGGGCCCTTTAGCTCTTGTTCAACATTGCTCAGCTCCCCTCTCAGGCTGCTCTTCTCCAACTGAACAGCCCCAGAGCTCTCAGCCTTTCCTGGCACAGAGATGCTCCAGGCCCCTCAGCATCTTCATAGCCTCTTCTGGACTCTCTCCAGTAGCTCCTTGTCTCTCTTGAACTGGGGAGCCCAGAACTGGACTCAACACCCCAGATGTGGCCTCCCTAGGGCAAAGTAGAGGGGGAGGAGAACCTCCCTTGACCTGCCGCCCACACTCTTCTTAATGTACCCCTGGAGATCATTTGCCTTCTTGGCCACAAGGGCACATTTCTGGCTCATGGCAAACTTGCTGTGCATCAGGGCTCCCAGCTCTCTGTGGAGCTGCTTCCCAGCAGGTTGGACCCTCACCCGTACTGGTGCAGGGGGTTATTCCTCCCCAGGTGCAGGACCTTACAGTTGCCCTTGTTGAACTTCATGAGGTTCTCCTCTGCTCAGCTCTTCAGACTGTCCAGCTCCCACTGAATGGTGGAGCAGATCTGGTGTGTCAGCCACTCCTCCCAGTTTGGGATCATCAGAAAGCTTGCTGAGGGTACACTCCATCCCTTCATCCAGGTCATTGATGAATATGGATCATGGGATAAGTGATGAGAACCTGTCATGAACTTCAGATCATTCAAACATTGGTTCTCCTCGATGCACCTGTAGGCAGCTGGGGAGCAGAGAGTTTTGGACCAGTCCCTGTCAGTAAAGTTGCCTTTTTCCCCTGTAGCTGGGGACCCTATTCATCTGCTAATGGAAGGAGAAAAGGAGGAGCCAGGAAATAAAACACCTATAGTGAGAAGCAACATCATATACTTCATATGGCCAACCATAATCGAGAAGGATCAATTTATTTTGTAAACAGTCTGTCATAAAAATGCATTATCTCCACCATCTCTGGAGACCTAGATAGTTTTGAAGTCACATTTCTGAGGTGATTCAGGTGTTTCCTCCCTGCATTAAGGAAGCAGGGGTTTGGTGAAGGAAAGGCAAGGAAATCCTATTAATGGGGAACCATTCAGTCTGGGGACATGCATGTCCCAGAACACAGAAGACCCTCTAGATCTGGCCAGCTGAATAGATTGAGAAGGTTTAAAAGTCTCTCCTCCAACCCGCATCCTTCCTGTCACATGGTTGGTCTGAAGGGGAAGGGAACGAAACAGAACTCGAGGGAAACACCACCACCAAATAGCCTCTGTCCTTTAATAAAGCACCATGTCCTGTGTGAAAAGAAATCTCTCTTCCCCGGGGCTATGAAATCACTTCCTAAGCACCTGCCAGGAGGTTTAAAAAGTAGCTGGGCTTGGTGTTGCAAGGTTATTTATTTATGTGTTAGTTAATTCTGAGTCCTGTACTAGTATGACAAAAGCCTCCGGGAAAAACTGGGTTTGAACAGCTATTTCAGCTGCTCCCTGTGACAGACCAGTGCTTTATGCAGCCAATACACACACGGAGGCAAAGCTCCTTGGCAGAAATCAGCTCACAAACATCTCACCTCCTGTGCATGGTCCCCTCCTTCAGGTCTCTGCAAAATGAGGGGCAGGAGTGTCCCAGGGAGGACAACATGTGAGACCGGGACCCTTCCTGACCCAGCGCATCTGAGGAGACACTTCCAACCTCCTCGTGTGCTGGGATGGGGAGATAACTGTAGGACCTGATGCCTGTGTGGGACTCTTCATGGCTGTGAAAAACAAAGAGCTCTGAGCTGTTGCTGCTAGTTCAGATAAACCCAAGAAAGAAGCAGATACAACATGAGAAGAAAAGTACAATCTGGCTACAAAACTGAATAGCACTAGGGCTGGGTTTTCCTAAAATCAGCACTTATTGTTGGCAAGGCTTTTGCTTATGCCTCAGCCTCACTAAAGACATCTGGTCTTTTCCTCCATGCTCCTGGCTCTGATACAACCCTCTTCTCCAAGAGCTTGGATGCAACCTCGGATATGGGAGGAAACACAGCATGGGGTGGATACTGAGGAAAGCCTTTGACAACAGTGAGGCTGACACTCGAGCTGGACCGGGGTCCCACTTCATTTGACCTGGCTTGACAAGCTAACAGAGCTTTACCAATCTGCAGAGACACTTCAGGCTTCCAGGACCGCACATCTCTTTATCCAGGTCACTTGCTTTTTAGGCCTGACAGAGACCAACGCAGCTTTTCATCTGCCCGCAAGCGCTGGATGGGTTTGTAGCCGTCTCCCAGAAGTAAAGCAAAAAGTTTTAACTCCTCTTTTTGCTTTGAGGATCAGGGAGGTGAAAAAAAGTTCTGTAAAGTGCCCAGGAATTAGGAAAGGGGGCACAAACTTGTTTTATGGAGATACTTGGTCACTGGCCAAAACAATTTGGCACCATCTTGACATTTGTAGAGCAAGATGTGTCTTATTTTGTTAAGCCAGGCAAATCTGATCACCAAGGGAACTTTCTTTGGCTTGCACATGTTCAGCCTGAAATTATATGTGCTATTCAGCATGTTTGGTGAAAACTACTTTTCCCCTTTCCAGGACACAATATTGCACTTGTAGAAGCCTTTACTGGCCCTTCAACTTGTGTCAGTTTTTTAAAGAATGAGCAAATCAGCACACTTACATCTCATAGGAACCCAATGGCAGCCTTTAAATCTCCTTCAACAGCAGCTAGGGAGCTGAGATTAAATGGCATGAAACGCCAAGATTTGTGGCCCTTGCAACATCTGTGATTTATGGTCCACAGACACCAAAAAAGACTTTTTTTTTTTCCATCCCACTCCTTATTAAGCTCTGCCATTGATTGCTGGTTAAATTTTATCTGGAAATTGCTCAGAATAAACATTCAAATCTCCAACAGCATATTGAATAACATCTTTCCAAGAGGCATAAATAAAACAGATCCATGTCTTCAGCCATCTGCATGCAATCACGTATCATTTATGTTTCAAGCCTTGGTCCAGTGAACTTGAAGATGTAATGTTTTGGAGAGATGCATCAGATATAAAAGTTCCTCCATAACCCACCAGCACTGGTACAAAAGTGGAGATGACAAAGTTGTCTTATGGTTCACGCAAAAGCCATCACATCTCCAGAAGAAGAGAGGCTGTGGCTAGAAGAAAAACTACTTATAGTTACTTGGCTGTGTTTATTCATGAAGAAATGAATGTCTAAAGAACATTGGTCCTCAGGGCCAATGGAGTTTGGAGTGATGGAGTTGGGCATTTCTCTTCGGCTCCCACTCCAGCGAAGGGTCTCCCATTTTTGTCTTTTAACCTTGGCACCTTGAGGGTCCCCTCCCAACAGGGCAAGTAGCCTTTTCACACAGTTTCCAGCAGGACACATAGCCAGACCACAGTCACAGCCTCCAAGGGCATGCTCCAAACATGAAGATCTCTAGGGTTGCCTCAGGAGCATCGGGCAGGCACATCCTTGAAGTATGAGCACCCAAAAAACAACAGTGCTTCTCTGACTCAGTTACTTCTGGTTTAAATCCTTGTACAGGTTATGTTTTAGCTACACCTCCTGCAATGTCACAGTTTGCTACCTGTGGCCTGCAGACTCTCTGAGGGCACCAGAAGATACTTCAAAAGACAAGTAGAAAGCCCCTTTACTGTCAGTCTTTTACCCCTTAAGCTGTATTCACATGCCTTGGTGGGTTTTCTTCAGCAGTGGCAAGAGTGAATCAAAGAAGTCTTGTGAAGAAATTAGGGGATGAAAATATCATATTTGAAAATATTATAGTTGATGGAACACCTTTTTGTGATGAAGTCCCTAAATTGCCTTTGGTGTCCAAAGTCTCACTGTGAAGTTGGTTTTTTTTATGATTGTGGGCATGAGATAAAGAACTGGGGCTGTTCAGTCTTGAGAGGGGATCTTATTGATGTCTATAAATATCTGAGGGGTGGGTGTCAAATGGAAGGGGCCAGTCTCTTTTCTGTAGTGCTCAGTAATAGGACAAGGAATAACGGGTATAAACTTGAGTATAGAAGGTTCCACCTCAACATGAGGAGGAACTTCTTTACTGTGAGGGTGACAGAGCCTGAAACAGGCTTCCCAGAGAGGTTGTGGAGTCTCCTTCTCTGGACACTTTCAAAACCCCCCTGGCTCTGTTCCTGTGTGGCCTGCCCTGGGTGACCCTGCTCTGGCAGGGGGGTTGGACTCGATGATCTCCAGAGGTCCCTTCCAACCCAATTCTCCTCTGATATGTAAGACTGACATGCTGCAGAATGGGACAGCTCTTCTCCAAACAATCCTGGGACTGCTGCAAAACAAAGACTTATAAAGCAACAACTCGAGAGGAAAAAATAACTTTATATTGAATATAATTATGGTGAAAATACTTATATGTGCATTGCGTGGCACAGCATTTTCATCCACAGCCTTTGACCGACTGATTTTGGCTCATAAAGTGTCTCAAAATCCCATCAAGTGTCTTAAAATCCTGTGTGATGGCTGTCGGGTGAATGAAGAGACTTTCTTCCCTCCACCTGGCAAAGCTGTGCCAGGCAGTAACCAACACAGTAAATTTGGGCTGCTCCAATGTAGCATTTCACAGCATTTCTCACCCTGGTGAGTATGTTAGTTACCGTGGGGACTAACCTGACATGAATTGACTATTTGGAGATGGCTTGAAAATAATTTGCAGATATATTTGTATGTTTTTCCAGAACAAGTGGACAATCTAGAAACTTCTGTAACAAAATTTCCTTTTTTTTTTTTTTATCATAGGTTTTATGTTGTCAACAGGCTGACTGTGTGTGGGTGGGTGCTACAGAAAGGACAGAAATTGCCGTGCTTTCACCACAGGTTTTCCAAGTTTGCGATTTTCCATGGTTTACTTTTCTTTCATTTTGACAAATCAATCATAGATTATGATATTAAGAATTTAATTTAAGAATTTTTTTACACTGAGGGTGGTGAAACACTGGCCCAGGTTGCCAAGAGAGGTGGTCAATGCCCCAATCCCTGGCACCATTCCAGGTAAGGTTGGCCGGGGCTCTGAGCAACCTGCTCTAGTTGCAGGTGTCCCTGTTCAGTGCAGGGGATTGGACAAGATGACCTTTAAAGGTCCCTTCCAACCCAAGCCATGCCATGATTCTATGCTTCTCTCACCATGTTATCTGAAGATGAGTTCCAAAAAACTTACTGTGTACAGTCCATCTGATAACACTTCTGCACTAGTAACCTTGTGAGCATATTGACTTTGCAGGAATTGATAGGATCACACTGGTGCATCTCTAAGGAAGTCCTTCAGAAAATTGTTCCAGGTCCCTGGGGCCTTCCACACGAGGATTTCCATGTCATGACCTCTAAGGTAATCTGCATTTGCAGTTAAGGGTTATTATAGATGGAGTGGGCTGACACAGGAGAAGATGCTGAGTGAAGATGATAGGAGCTGGGCTGGAAAGAGATTAAGATGATGAGAGGTTTCACAGACTCATGGAAAATGAGTTAGGATACTTCATAACTTTATCATTTTGGACAAATATTTGACTGGTCCAATCTCCAACTCTCAGAGCTGGATTTCTCTAAGAATTTTGTGCCAGCCCTCTACTTTGTTTACTCTAAAGCCCTAAATTGGTGTTTTTCTAAATACTTTGCCAAAAACGTTTCATGCTTATGTGACATCTGGCTTCAATTCAGTCAAAACTATGATGTGAATAGTTCTTCTGATGATGTTAAGTTGTAGGTTTTACTCCTCTAGTTGGATTGCATGAAGAAGAAAAGAGGAAATGCAAACTGGAGAAGAAAATGAGAGCGATGGAACACCTCCAAAGCTCAAAACAAAATAAAATGAAATAAAAATAAATAAATAAAATGCTTGGGTTTGAGTTCTGGGCTTACATTCAGGATATCTCTGGTTTTATTTAGATGGGGTGGCCCATTTCTGTCTTTATTAGGATCACTACACTAATGAAGGCTTAAAGAGAAGTGCCACAAGAACAAATGCTGGGAAAGTCTTTTATGCGTGTAATGACACTTAATTTCCATAGTAAATGCCTAATGTTTAACGAGTATTTTATTCATTCCCAATTTACATATTTATAGTTAACTTTTGTAGCTGCTCATAAGTAATTAGCCGTCTGTTAAAAAGGAGCCTGTGAACTATACAACCACATGCTTGTTCCAGTGATAGCAACAAGAGATGAAAAAACAAAACACTTGGGCACTTCTTTTAGAGAAATATTTGATTACAGGTACTTGAAAGAAAGAAAGGAAAAAAAAAAAAAAAAGCAAGGGATTACATTATGAGTAGAAGACAAAGGAAAAAAAAAGTGGGACAAAATGACATTGAGTCTCAATCTGAAGGGAATTTCCCCAGTTATGAGAATATTTGCCAGTCACTCTGAGGGGAAAGCTCCCAAACTGCCCAAACCATTGCAAAACACCAAACTGCGGGATTTCTGGAGGTATTTCAAAACTATGGAGATGTGATGCTGAGGGGCATGGTTTAGTGGTGACCTGGCAGTGCTGGGTTTAATGGCTGGACTTGATGATCTTGACAGTGTCTTCCAACCAGAATGATTCTATGATTCCATGATTCTATGATTCTATGTTTCTGTGATTCTGTGATTCCATGATTCTATGTTTCTATGATTCCAAGATTCTATGTATCTATGATTCCATGATTCTAGGTGTTGGCTGTTGTTCAGCCATGTCCATGCAGCTTTGTCCAGAAACATGATGGAGAGAAGCCCTGAAACTCGAGGTGAATCTTCGCTGGTCAAATGGCATCTTACAGATGTCAAATAGCTGACAACAAGACAATGGAACAAAGAAAACACCTGTATTTGGAGATTAAGGGGGGTTCTTGTCACTGGCCATAAAGCCTTGCAAAAAATCATAAAATCTAGCTTTTTTTTTTTTTATTTGCTTTCTGTGATTGCTGTGACTAAATAAGAATGAAAATTAAGAGTTAAAACCGCGTATAAAGAAGGTGCTTTGGAGAAATATTTGCAGAAACACACCCTGAACGTTACTGCTGATCAACAACATTCAGCGAAAGGCCAAGTCTGTGGCGAGGAATGGAATTGAGTTTCCAGGCAGATATTAACAAAGTCATTTATTGTGCTGGCCCACAACCTTGCTACAAAACACAATAATTGGGTGTTTAACCTTTATCTTGATAGCATGAACTAGTCTTGCTCTTCTTTTCCTCATGCATTGCCTGTGGCTGAAGTCTGTGGAAAATGGCAAATACAATTTATATATAGGTGTATAAAGTCTGGATGTGCATCCAGGCGAGGTGTCTGTCATCCAGCATAAGACCAATGAATCAGATTCCTCTCCGCTCCTACTAATCATTGCTGATATCAACAGAGTCAGGTGATGGTAACCGAGTTCAGCACATGAGCTTGTGTTCCCCAGGACCCTGATTGGACATTGGTTTGTGTGTTAAGCCTCCCATCTGGTTCTCATGGAGGAAACAGCTCTGAGAGACTGGGCACAAATGTCTCTGGAGGTATCTTGTTCACAGGAGAAAGGCCAAGAAAGACCACCCTTAAGTCAACAGATCCCATAAGGTATATTTTATCTTCTCTGGAACTCCCTGTCAACAATTCTGTTCCACCAGTGCCACTTTTGGAGGGCATGTGACCCCGAGCAGGCACAGAGACCACTTACTAAAGTAATAACCTTAATTGTTGGTTAGAATACTTTTGAGCTTCCCAACACTCCCGGCTACCTTCAGCATAAGAGATCATGAACACTGGATCTGCTGTGAAGCTGAATGACATCAGTGGGAGCTTTTGCATTCACTCCAGTAGGTTTTGATATTTCTCCATGTTGTTTCCAGCAGTGCTGTGCTTCCCTGCTTCATGGTCTCATCCCACATTTTCCATGTACAGAGAGTGCACAAGAGTTTGATCCTGACCTTTCTGGAGCTGTAGGGACATCACATTGGGGAGGAGGAGGGCAGTATTTACAACAGGTTTTGATGGATGGGAGGGTGGCAAATCTAGCAACAGGTCTTGACTCTTCCATGGGCCTTTCTTCTTCATAGTAGCACATCTCAAGTTCTCAAAAAATTCTCAAGAAATGCAAATGCATTTTGCTACCTTTTCTAACTCTCTATTGTACCACATCAGGGCAACGCAGGAGACTGTGAAACCACTGACCTTGTAGATCACCTCTTGGTGTCCAATTTCAAGTTGTTGGAATTCACAGCAAAAATAATGTTCCAAATTCATCTTGCATTTGACCTACATATGTCAAGCAGGGAAATTCAGCAGGCCTTTTGTCCCTGCCCATGGCAGGGGGTTTGGAACTAGATGGAACTAGGTCTTTAAGGTCCCTTCCAACCCAAGCCATGCCATGATTCTATGATTTTCCAATGGCCAGCAACATGTTGTATTTTTTTCCATTTCTGTTGGGCTCATGATCCCACACAGTGACTGGATTTTCAAATGACACACATGTCAAAGTGCGGTATTTGGTTGGCTGAAGCAGGAGGGCACAGAGGCAGGAGCATCACAGTAGGTTGTAGTAGAACACAGGAGAGCAGAAAGGGTGACTGGAAGCAAGCAGAAAGCCCAGCAGTCTCCAGAGCAATCAGGACATAATCAAGTGAGTTCTTGTCACCACTGATCCTCCCTCTGTGTGGGCATCGACCATATGAAGACATCAGCAGGAACCATGCTGCTTGGATGAAGGCAACTCAAGACAAATCTTTCGTCATATCAAGTAGGGTCATGGTTGTGGAAATAAGGTCACAAGGAGGACCAAGGCACTTTTCCCATGGACCTCCAGATTGTCGCCCATCTCAGAGAAAGAAAAGGAGCATTTACATCAGTGAAGCAGAAGAGCTTCTTGAAGTGACAGCATATCACTCACATTTCTCAGACTTCTTAGCATGCTTCGTTCTGGGGTCGTTATTGGAGACATTAAGTTGGTGACTTCATAAACATCTAAAAAAGACAAGTTAAGGAAAGTACAAATGAGTTTCACCTCGGTTTTAATGACTATAATTTTCTCTCATAACGGCAATTTCTGTAATTAATGGCTGCATACTTCTATTGTTACAGTATTTGGAGATGACAAAAAATGAGCAAGTGTTTTTGTTTCAGTGACAAAGGGAGAAGATTAGCTGGTTGAATGCTGATAGGAAATGTTTGGTGGGAGGAATAAGCAAGGAAGGATTGATAACAAGTTTAGTGGCATTGTTTCTTTGCCGTATTATCTCTATTTTACTGGAAGGGAAATGCAGCAGGAGCACTGATCTGATGGGATGCTGAAAATCCCTTTTCTGGTATCAAGCCATGACTGAAGAAGGAGGCATCCCTTATGTGGATGGCATGGCTAGCACTGCTCACATGAGAACTGATGACTTTACTTCCCCATAGAGGTCACAGAATTACAGAATCACAGAATAATCATGGTTGGAAAGGACCTCCTAGATCACCGAGTCCAACCATACCTACAAGAACAAAAAAACGCCTAAATACCCAACCATTATGAAAAAATAATAAAAATTAAAAAAAAAACCCAAACAACAACCCACCAAACACAAGCTCCCTACATGCCTGCCCCTAGAGCATGTCATGAAGCACCATGTCAATTTGTTTCTTAGATACCTCCAGGGATGGTGACTCAACCACCTCACTGGGCAGACAGTTCCAGTGCCTCACCACTCTCTCTGTAAAGAATTTCTTCCTAATATCTAATCTAAACCTCCCCTGCTGCAACTTCAGACCATTTCCCCTGGTTCTGTAATT
>WTSP01019405.1:0-22643 GCA_025331215.1 Actenoides lindsayi | reverse complement strand
GGTTTAAGGAAAAAAAAAAAAAAAGAAAATAATAATTAAAAAACCCCAAAACAAACAAACAAACAAAAACCTCTCCAAACGAAACAACAAAGAAAGAAAGAAGAGTCTCATCATCAGGCCGGCCCCCCCGGCTGAGAAATCCCGCAGCGGCTTTACCCCTTCCGCGGAGCTTCCGCTATTTCTAGGCAGGGTGAAGCAACGGCGCTTCAGTCTCTGCCCGCCCGGGGGGGTGAACGTGTCGGCTCCAGCCCCGTCCCGTCCCGCCGGGCCGGCAGCAGCGGGGGGCTCCTCGCCACCATGGCCGGCCGCCTGCGGCTCCTCCTGCTCTGCGCCGCGCTGGCGGGCGAGCTGCGGGCTGAAGGAGGGGGTAAGGCGGCACCTTTATTATTAGGGGGAGTTGTGGGGGGCTCCCCCTCCCCACAGCCTTTGCGGGAGCTGCGGGGCAAGGGGGGGGGAGGACGCGGGAGGGGGTGGCGGGTGTTCGCTGCGGGTCCAGGGTGCGTGACGGGGCGAACGGTGACGGGGCGAACGGTGACGGGGAGAAGGCTGCCGGCCCCGCCGAGGGAGGGGGCCCAGCCGGGCCGGGCCTGAGCGGGGGCCGCGGCCGCCGGCAACCGGCGGGGTCTGCAGCGGGCACCCCGGGGTTCGTCTTCCCCGGTTTCCAGAAGGGCTGCGGGCTTGCCGGCACCTGAGCCGCCCCCGTGCCCCGCCGAAAGACGGGCGAGCTCCGAGAGCTGCCAGCGGGCACCTCGGGGTGTTGCGTCCCCGGGGTGCCGCGTCCCGCCGCGGTGCCCCGAGGCCGTTCCCGAGGTGCTGTGCTTTCCCGTTTCCCCCGTATAAAATGGGATTGCTGGCTCTGCCTGCCCGTCGCACTGGGAGGATAAGGGTCCTCGCAGCCTGAGGGGCTCCTGGCTGTGGGGGGGAGCCCGGGCAAGGCTTGGTTGGGTGCGCTTGGGGCACAGGGGGGAAGTACGTCCTTCTGTTTGTTCCACAAAGGTCACCAGCGAAGTCCAGAGCAGCACCAGCAAGTAGCTGTTCTAAAGTGGTTAACTCTTCCTTCAGTGAGTCAGACCAATTAAAGCTTTAAAAAGAGGTCTTCCTCACATCTCTGGAACGTGCTGCTTTGCTTGGCCAACACCTATTGCTCCTTGATGTCTCCAAAGAAAGAAGCGTGATGGAAAGCTTGGGAAAGAGAATGACCGGCCTCAGAAGAGTAATTGGCTAATTCAAGTTTACAAAAACATCCGCTTACATGGGTGATGTGGAGGCAAAGGGTTATAGAGCCGATAACCCCACCAGCTGCATCCTGTCACTCCTGTCACCGCGGAGAGGGATTTAAGGGCAAGTAAGATAGTGGGTGAATGAACTAGCAGTTGCTAACCTAGAAGTTACAGGCACTTTCTGTAAGCCTTCTTTGCAAGGAGCCTTCTCAGAGTAAGGGCTTCAAATGAGTGTGGGCTCTATGGGATTACTTCATTTGAATAGCACTAGCAGAATTTGGCTCCCTGCAGCTATTCCACCAAATTCAGTAAAAGCAGAGTAAGCCTTGCCTGTGATCACTGAGAGGATATTAGGGTATATGATTACTATCAACAAGTTTATTTATTGCTGAATTCAGCTGCGTGAAGAAGAATGCTCCAGAAGGCACATGCAAGCTGCCCACTGAGTGTAAGCTGTTGGCCTTGAAGTCCCATCTGCAGCACTGTCTTCCATGCTCCAGTCTGCAATTAGAAAGGATTTATTCTCTTTAAATTCCAGATGTTTAGAACATAATTAAATGCCAGCTTCCAAGCTCTGCAAACTTCCCTAGAATAAATGCTTCTTACAGGATAATTGACAATTTATTTACTTCAGTGTTGTTCCTGTTTTTCCTGTCAGGTAATGAGTGCACAAGTCACCGGAGAGTAACACTGTTGTTCACACAGCCGAGTGGTTGAGCTGAGTGTAATGCTTCTGATCCCTCAGTTTACATCAACAGCTACCTGCATCTTGAACTTGAAGGCAGAAGGTCTTACCCTTCTGTGACACCAAGCCTTCAAAAAATAAAACAGCCCAACCAACTGCCCTCAGGCTGCACTTTCCTGCTGGTGTTGATGGTCCTTTGCTTCTGCTCTTTGCTAAATCTTAGAACACAGCTGCCCTAGCTCTATCTGCACACATACCAGTAAGGCAGGAACATTTCTACAGACAATCAGGAGGTGGTGTTAAGAGGAAAGGGAGACACCAGGGCAGTGCAGTGGGATCTGGGATGGTGAGGGGCAGTAGAACTCATACATGGGCTTTCCCCATCTGTCAGTAGATACATTACTCCATCTTGAGTTCGTGTGGCATTTAGTTGCTGCATCACAGGCTCCTGGAGCAGGAGGTGGTGTTGCCTAGTGATCAGCTTTAAAACCAAATCAAGGAATGCCATCTCCCTGGCCTTCAGGGCAAGTCACAGAATCACAGAATCACTAAAGTTGGAAAAGACCTCCAAGACCATCAAGTCCAACTGTCTTCCCAACATTACCATGACCACTACATCATGTCCTGAAGTCCTACTTATTTTTTTAACACTTCTAGGGATGGTGGCTCCACCAACCTCCCTGGACAGTCTGTTCCAATGCCTCATCACTCTTTCAGTATAGAAGTTTTCCTAATGTCCAATCTAAACCTCCCCAGGGGAAGTCATTCTGTTTGAGACTGGAGTCTTGAGCAGGAACAACGGAGATATAAACCCTCAGTGGCAGCCTGCATGTTTTTATTTTCAAGACTAAAAACGGTAGGAGACAATTTGAGGGGCGAAAGGTTTGTCCTGGAGTTGCAGATTCTCAGAGGGAGACTACTTAGAGATACTGGGATCCATCAGTCTGTGCGAGGACTGACCTCACAGGTAATGTTGTGTACAGGTAGAGTGGTGAAAGAATCTGGTTTGGTTTTGCTTCAGCATCACTTATTTTTAACGACTCTTTACCATCACTAAATGTTACTTGCCACCTGTATCATTTTCTCTGTTGTCTAGTATTCATCAAGAAAGAAACTGCTGATGATTTTTTGCAAAGAACAAAACGTGCTAACTCTTTCTTGGAGGAAATTAAGAAAGGGAACATTGAAAGAGAATGCAATGAGGAGCGCTGCTCCAAAGAAGAAGCAAGAGAAGCCTTTGAAGACCAGGAGAAAACTGTAAGAATGTGAAACATAGGTCTATATATTTCATGTTTACAAGATAGTATTAAAGTCCTTTGAGCTGGGCATCAAAACTCACAAGTTACTCCCAATCACTTAACGTTAAGAGTAAATAGTGGATTTGACTGTGATTGGAATTGCTAAGGGATAAATGTAACAGTCTTAATTTATCTCTTGCAAGGCCAGCCCATGTTGAAGCCTCCATTCTTTTACCTGTTCTGATCTGTTTAATTGCCATAGTGAAGGATTTGACCTGTAAATAACTCCCCGTGCTGGAAATGCGTTCACCCCATCTGTGCGACACAGCTGAGTGCCATGACTCTGGTCAAGAGGTCTTAGATGGAGAGTCCACAGGAAGGTTGAGAAGGCAAATGCTGACGTGGAACCTCACAGGAGAACGTTGCCAAATTTATCTCAAGCGGCCTTGAAGTGCTTATCGTTTTGTGGCTCTCTTTCTCACTGTCTGAATTGACCGAATGTGTACTGCGGGCAGTTCTTTTATGTCTTAGTGCTAAGTTGCCCGCATGGAATGAAGTTTCTGTGTTTGACTCTTGTGTCACCTGCCCTACCCTGATGGCTGCTTAACTTTAGCCAGAGATACCATCTGTTCCCAAGCTAAAGGGAGAGTTAAAAGTACAGAGCAGCTATGAGGACTGGGGTCAGCAGAAAAGGTGATATTTGAAAACCTGAAGTGACTTGGTGGTGGAGGGGAATTGGGAACATTGGCTGTAGCTACATGGCTGTTAAGAACAGCCCTGAAACTGAAGTTAAGGCCAGATTCATTTCACTTCAGCATTACTTGATGGCCAGAATGTTCTTCAGGTGGCCCTGAGTTGACCTGAGTGGGGAGTCATGAGTTCATCACCAGCATAATTCAGAGCATAAAGGCTGGTTGATCTGTAGCAGAACCAGCACAGCCTGTTCTGCCTGGTGACCAGATGTCATGGAAAAGGACTGTCTTGGACAGCGGCATAGCTGGTGTCCTCAGTGCAGAAGGAAAAAAGAACACAAATCAGACAGTATATATTTTAAATCTCTGGATTTCTAAGGTCCTGATTGATGGGACTGGGAGTGTGGGGGGCAGGATGGAGACTGGGAATTTGGCTTTAGAGGAATGTAAGTGAATTCAGTCAAAACCGATGGAAGGATACAGTTATGCAAGAAATCGAGTGCCTGGTGCTGAGTAAGTCACACTGGGAAATCTCTAAGGAGTTTTAGATCTTTCTGAAGAATGCATGAGACTTGTTTCTGTTGAGGTGGGCACCGTAGACGAATCATACGATTTTAATTTGTTAAATGGTAATAGCAGCTGCAAGGCACTGTATGTGCCTGTAACTTGAATATTTAACAGTTGTTAGATGCAAGTATCCTGTGTATGAAAGCTATAATATTTTTCTGAAGAATTCAGTTAATCTCATCTAACTCTTTCTGTCTCCTTTTATTCCCCTTGTCCCACACCTACCTGTAGGAGGAATTTTGGAACGTCTATGTAGGTAAGAAACACTCTGAATTTGTTTAGAGAATTAAGCTTCCTTACTGCAAGGTTAAAAAGGATGCACCTCTAAAGTAACCACTTCCTGCTCCCTTGCTTCCTCTTTTTTCACCGTGGGACACCCTGACTCTGTGTTTCCTCTGAAGAAGGAATCCGATGTATTGCCTTTCTGTGGCTTGTACCCAATCGCTTCATTCGAGGGCAAGGTTCAGCTGCCTCCAATTGCTGGGATGATCTTCATCCTCTCAGAGAAAGAATAGTGATCCTTTGCATGCAAAGGACAGTGAGAAGCAGAAACTGGGGCTGTGACCCTGCTGGTCAGTTGTCCTCCAGAGGGGCAGCCCCAAATGGGGGAATCCAAGATGCAAAGAGTCGTAGATGAGGGTGGTGCTTAAATTCCACACAAAGTTATTACACAGTATTGTACAGTCGCTTGCCAGTTTCCTGACACCTTCCATGCCAGGCTGTTGTTGATTTCTGTATTACAGAGCATTTTGTGAGGTGTGTTTTCTATAGAACTGTTTGGCATTCAAGGAAGACATGTCAGTAGGTTAGCAGGTACTAACCAGCAGTCTTTTTTGGGTTTGTTTTGGTTATTTGCTGAAAGTCTTAAGTTGTATTTATTAAGGTTTTATTGTTGGTAATCACTATGCAGGGACAGATTTTTAATATATGAGTGTTTGGTAGCGTGTTCTTCTGAAAGCATGTGTCCACCTTGCATGTTAACAGGAGTGCCTCAAAAAAGTTGACGAAACACAGCTCAGCTTTGTCTTTTGGAGTTTGCAGAAAATTGAAGACAGTTACCACGAAGATGATGCAGACTTTCACAATCCTCTAAGCAGGGGATGAACTTTGCAACCTACAGGCTGAAATTTCAAGCGCAGTCTGCATCAGTGTTGCAGCGAACGGGAGTGGAAAATTTCAACCCATTTTCTCATGAGAATACAAGCAGCTCAACATCAGTGCGAGGACTCTTAGCGGAAATGCCAATTTCATACATTTTAAGCCACAGTCCACGAAGGCTTTAATGATGTTCAGAAGTATTGAAAACCACAGCTGCCCTGAGCAAGTTCCTAGAACAGCTCATGCATGCTTGCTTTTCGAGTAGGAGATTCTGCAATGCTTTTGTGCAATATTGATACAAAACTCATTACCACAGAAGCAACTACAGTGTAAGAAAAAACTAAGCAAGTACTGTTCCTGACAGTAGGATGCTGTTTAGCTAAGACCACTACAAAATGGAGTGTTCTGGCACTGCAGAGGGGGCTGAAACCAGGAGCTGTCTTGCAGGCTAGGAGTCAGTCTTTCTGCTGGTAAATGGTGGTCTTGCCTTCCCTCTGTTGGGATGGTCGTCAGTCTTCAGTGCCTCTGTGGTGGACCACACAGATGTGGCATTTGGAGTGGTGTTGGTTTTGGCCACGTGCAAGTATAGAAGGGATGCTGAGGAGTGGGAGCAGTACACAAAGCCCAGCAGATGTTCCCTGTGGCAGACAGAGCTGCAGCAGATGAGGTCACAGGCCAGAGCCACCATGCAGATGACAAGCTGGATCCTTAGCTGCTCACATCTTGTCTCCTCTATGGGCATTTCTGTTCTTCCAGCTGCTCTAAAGAGGGACAGGACAGGTGGCAAAATACAGAAATTTGAAGAGTGTGTTATCTGAAGCAAGAAGTTATTAGGCAAGTGTCACTCCTCCGGATATCCTGCTTTTCTTATCAAACAGTGCAGAAGAGCCCAGCAGGGTCATGTGACAAGGGAACACATTTGTTACAGCAGGTCTCTGGATGGGAGAGAATATCAGTGAACATCAGTGCAGGACTGAGATACCTTTGGGGCAGTGGGAGAAAGGGCTGCTATGTGGAACATATCTCTAAAAGTGATGCAGCCTCACAGTCCTACATGTAACTGTGTTCGTGAGGTACGAGTGGCTGGGGCTCTGAAGTCAGGTCAGCAAGTTGTGTCCAGGTCACAGAAAGGGAGAAAGGCTGCAGAACTGCCTTTCAGATGTGGGAGATCCCAGTGCAGATGTGGCAGGTGTGAGGTAGGAGATAATTTTTTTAAGCTCAAGCTTACACCTCCATGGATACAATGGGAAAATTTTGGTATGTTAGCAGCACAAAACAGAAATCTGGCCTGCACACATGAATTTAGCAGGGCTTTGTAAAGCATTTTTTATTTTGTTTTGTTTGTGTTCTGATTAATATGCTGGTGTCTGTTTCTTGAAGTGAACAGCACTGCAGGCAAAAGACATGCATGAGGGGTGAGATGACCTTTAAAGAAATAAAAGTTGAGTTGCCATTATTATGCAGAAATTGTAAGAATATCCAAGAGGCCAAAAGGTTAATATCTTTAGAAAATAGTTGCAAGGTAGAAATGTCCTTCTGCCTTCACTGTAAATGATGTATACTCTGACCATGATGTATTACTTCAGCTTCCAACAAAAAAATAGGCTTGCGTACACGTTGTCATATGGTAGCCACCAAAACCAGGTTGCAAAACTGAGGGTAGGTGGATGAATCATTGTTGGTTTGGAATGATTGCATTTATACTCATTGTTCTGTCTGGAATGTGGCAATTTACAGGACATATGTTTTAAAAGGAAAGATGAAAGATTGCTAACAGCTCATCAGAGTTCACTGAAAATCCTTACACTCTTAGAGTAATTTGGTTTTTTGGTTTGTTTTTGTAGATGGGGACCAGTGCAGCTCAAATCCTTGTTTCTATGGTGGACATTGTAAAGATGGAATTGGTTCCTACACTTGTTCATGCTTGGATGGTTATCAAGGCAAGAACTGTGAATTTGGTAGGTTTCTGCTTTAGAGAAGTCTCTCAGTGAATTTCCCAAGGAGCTTAAACATAGAGCGTTAAATAATTTTTAATAAGCATTATTTGCCTCTTGGAGGAATGCATAGAATAGGATGGCAGTCAACAATGAGTTTGAGGACAGTAGCAGAAACACAAAGCCCTTATGGGTCTACATCTGGACAGTGTTAGTGAGTGCTCTGAAGCTACACTTGCTCCAAAGAAAGAGCTTCTAATTATGATAGTGCCTCTTTACATGAGCTTGAATCCCCAGACATGATGATAAAACTAAGCAGCGCAGGATTCTTGTAACCGAGACCAGAGAGCCAGTATTCCAAGATCAGAAATACAGCCTTCCTGCTCTGCTCACAGTAGTGAAGAACCAAAGAAAACAGGTTTCTGTAGACAGCAGAGAGACTTTTTTAGCTTTATAAGGAATCGTTTTTTACATATCAGTCTTTCCTGAGTTTCATTTCTATGGCATACAGCTACTACCCTAATGAGACTCGATGATCTTAAAGGTCCTTTCCAACCTGAATGATTCTAGGATTCTCTGTCACTGGAACATCTATCAGTAGCTGAGAAGTAAGAGTGGGGCATGTGGAACTGAAGTTTAGACACAGGACTGAGGGGAATGATGAGGAGTTGAGTGTTTTTAAGGCAGAAGGGAGGAATCGTGAGGATTTACCAATATCTAGACTTCTCTGTTAGTGCTTTGTTCATTCTTCCACTGTTACTTTGTCTCTGCTTTTTTAAGCTCCCTGTAACAGGGCTTCTGGGCCCACTGAGACTTGGCAAGCATGTTTAATGCAGTGGATGTGACTACTTTGTAAGACATAAGCTAATGTTAGCCACTCATGCTGTTACGAAGATGTGCTTCGGGTGTTTTACAGGTGGAGATAAGGTTCCTGTTTAATGAGTGTGGTTTAATGTGAACTTCTGTGATTTACAGTTTTCCTCCAAACTTACCTCTTTTATAGTCATACCAAAGTACTGCAAAATAAACAATGGTGACTGTGAGCAGTTCTGCAGCATCAAAAAAAGCGCACAGAAGGATGTTTTGTGTTCCTGTGCAAAAGGGTATGTTCTAGCAGAGGATGGCAAACGCTGTGTTTCATCAGGTATGAAGCCACATCATAAACTACTAGCAATGGTGGTGAGACTTGTTTCACAGTTAGAGAATGTCTTTGGGGCCATCAGTATTCTACATGACATAGATGTGACACTGAGGCCAACTGATTTGTATTTCCAAAGCCTTACATTTGTGAGGTGATGGAATGGATTTACCAAAATCTAGCTAATTTAGAGCCCTTTGCAAGGTGCCTCTCACAGAATTATCTGAGTAAACTCCACTGTTGACAGGAGAACAGTGATTGCAGTTATAGCTCATTCACTTAAACACACGCCATGTAAAACAGCAGCTCACAAATAATATTATACTTTACATTTCAGTTCATCTAATCAGATAGTAACAGATAATTATTATGATTAATGTCTACATTTTTGTTGTATTTCAGCAAACCGGGGGGCATGAGTAAGTCAACCATGTACTCGTGATGTCAGTTTTCAGATTCTTTATAACTAATAATAAACTGCTGTCATGGGCCATATTATTCTTAAAATAAAACACTCTGTTTCCTAATTAAGATGGTTTTCATAAGAGCAATTACCTGAATATAACAATGTAAACAGCTGAAGATGATGTTTTAATTTTTACATGCTTAGAAAACACTGTCCTGAGATGGAACCCACTCACAAATTTTAGGACTACAAAATGGCTTTGATTTTTCTAACCAGCTGGTCTTTCTCCTTTGTTGCATCTGCCCAGGTTTTGCTAGTGTTTTCAAAACAGGACAGCTGCATTAACTGATTAATTCTGCCATGGTGTTGTCAAGGAGTTTCCTCCTTGTGCTGATGTTTCTGTCGGTGTCTAATATTAACATTGTTGTCTTTACAGTAAAATATCCTTGTGGAAGAGTTTTTGTGAAAAGAAAAAAAAGGTCAGTTATTTTACCCGCTGCTAATAGCAGTGCAGCTAGTGATCAAGATGACCCTCCCACAAATGCAACAGGTTTGGAGGAGGACATTTTCACTACCACAGAAAGCCCAACCCCCCGTCCTGACAATGCAACAGATGGCAAGAGTCCATATGTCAATACCAGGATAGTAGGTGGTGATGAATGTCTTCTTGGCGAATGTCCATGGCAGGTAACTGTGCTGTTTGTACTCTGCATGTAAGTAGAACGTGTTTCTGAGGGGAAGTGTGCAACTGTTCATTTAACCTGGTTGCCTTCTGAATGTTACCCATGTAGTACCCTTTTGTAGCTGGAGGTAGGTGAATTTTGTGAACCCCTGCACTTAGATGTGCTGTTCTGCAAACCGCAGCCTTAAAATATGCAATTTTAGATGGTACTGCTTAACATGTCACCAGAGAGGGCTTTTGAGTCATGCTGACCTGCTGGTGTCATTTTTGCAGGTTGTATTCCAGTCCTGTCTGATAGCAGCCCATTTAGGTAGCATACCTGAGAGCGTCTCAGATAAAGCATTCATTTGCTTCACAAACACACTTTCTTACCTAACTTTTCCTCTTCAGTTCAGACCAGCCAAAAGGAGTTCCTGTATTGGGGACACTAAGGGAGAGGCCAAACTGGAGCAGAAGTTGGTCAGGAATTCTTCGGGGTAGTTAAATCAAAGGAATGGGGTGATTTGGGGACTTCGCTCTCCCTGCTCAGTTAGTCAGTGTCTTGTTCCAAAGACATTACTAAGCATTGAGGTGACATGGAATCCAAACATCTACATCACGTAACGACAAATGAGACTCTGTAGCAGTACGGGCCAGTCTGTAGCATATGCCTGTGTGTATGCAGTAGTGGAAGCCACCTGCAGAGTAGTACATGTTGTAATAAGCATGTACGTAGTGTGCAGAGAAACCACCTACCTGCTTATGGCTCAACAAAGTTAAACGGCTCTTCTTAATTCTGCATGTTTGTCTTTTGCAGGCTGTTCTATTAAATGAGGAAGGGGAAGAGTTTTGTGGTGGAACTATTTTGAATGAAAATTTTATACTTACTGCAGCTCATTGTATGAACCAATCTAAAGAAATCAAAGTTGTTGTTGGTAAGGGCTTATTTATTTTACTCCTGTGATGTTTGAGCATGTGTTGAAGACTAATCCTCTGTGCTCTAAATCTTCTGTGAGATGTACTCATAGTACTTTATTTATTATGATTTGTTACTTTTTTTGTTGTTTTGCTTTTTGTAATTTCTTGTTATTTTGGAAATCCTGCTTTGTGAAAACAAGGGCAGCTGATGTGGAAGGTGATAATGGTATATCCCTTTCTTCTTTGGCAGCTAGCTGGAAGTGATTAAGAACAAATGTCCTAGAAGCGTTGGCTAGCGTTGTGTTCATCAGGGTAGTGCTTCTGCAGAAAGCTTATCATTCCTGGCACATCTGAAGCATACAGATTTGTTTCTGTAGGAAACTAGAGGAAGCGGGCTCAGATTATGACTGCTTCACTTCTAAGGCATGATACTAGATCAACACAACTTTATGTTTGCATTGGTTTAGTCTTGACAGAGACCAGTTTCTCTTCCCTGATATAAGCCAGGCTCAAGCTCCTGTTAGAGCTTCCACCCAAAGTGGCATTAGTTTAGCTCAATTTGGTTATGCCTTGACGTAAACTGGTACAAAAATCTCTGTAGACAGAGATTTTGTCTCAGAGATTTTGTTTCAGTTCTGAGAACCGAAACTGATCCAGATGCTGCTAATAAATATTGCAATCCATTTTTGCCGTTTACTTGTAAAGGCTTGGGCAAAGTGTTAGGAATGGGTATAGTACTCTCCTCCTTTGTCAAGGTTGTTCTTAGTTATATTACCTCCATGTTAATGACCTTTTTAATAATCTCGTGCAGGTGAAGTAGACAGAGAAAAGAAAGAACAGTCTGAAACGATGCATACCGTGGACAAAATACTTGTGCACGCCAAATACATCGCCGAGACTTACGATAATGACATAGCCTTGATAAAGCTGAAGGAACCTATAACGTTTTCCGAGTACATTATCGCAGCGTGCCTTCCCGAAGCAGACTTTGCCAATGAAGTTCTGATGAACCAAAGATCTGGGACAGTTAGTGGCTTTGGGCGTGAATTTGAAGGTGGACGACTATCCAAAAAACTGAAAGTGCTCGAAGTCCCCTATGTTGATAGGAACACTTGCAAGCAATCCACTAACTTTGCAATAACAGAAAACATGTTCTGTGCTGGTTATGAAACAGAGCAAAAAGATGCCTGTCAAGGAGATAGTGGAGGTCCCCATGTAACCAGATATAAAGATACTTATTTTGTTACTGGAATTGTTAGCTGGGGAGAAGGATGTGCAAAGAAAGGCAAATACGGTGTCTATACCAAACTGTCACGGTTCTTACGCTGGGTGAGAATGGCCATGAGACAAAAGTTCTAGTGGTGTGGCTCTTGATTGTTCTGTTAGCTAACATGGTGCAGTTTCTGTAATGAAAACTTTATTTTTATTTTTTTTTCACCACATCTGCTAAACTTATTTTGAGAGCTGATTCCTTAAAAGTTATGATGCTGCTTCTTTTTGATTTATTCCTGGCTTTAAGCATGTATATGCAGACTGCTGGTGTTGCTTTGAATTTGTCCAAAGAGAGGCTTTCCACACACTAAATGGCTGCTTAGTGAGGTCTTTCGTTTGCTTGTTTGGTTATTTTTATGTTGCCATTTTATTTCCTATCTGTTCACCCATGTTCTTCCACCAGAGGCTCCTGGTGGTACCGTGAGCCTCCACTAATCATGATGAAAGTGGGAAGGACAGGACTTTGGTTAATCCTCACACTGCAGCCAGCTGGCTTGGTAGGGAGTTTGTTATTGCTAGATCTGTTTAGCTTCTACCTGAGATTTATTTAGGAGATTAAAGGAGCAGGGAAGCTTGCTTGGTAGAAGCTGAGTCACAAGTAAGGATTCAACATGTGATGCTAAATAATCACATTCCCCAAAACTGCCTGCTTAGGTGACAGTGGCTAGTTAAATGGGGTTTTGCTCGGTATGGATTGTACTTCACTTTAGTTTAATTTTCACTCTTCTGTTCTGCTCATCAAAAAAAAATAATGTGCATATTCCCTGTTTTCTGTATCATGTTCTGGATTATGTATGGCTGAGGACTGAAAGCTTCTTGTATGAATACTTGTTCTGTGTGTTTCTGTAAGGTGCAATATTGATGTACACCACCATTTGAAATAAAACATTCTTTCATTTTTGCTCTCTTTTTTCATTTACTCCCTCCAGTTAGTTCTCCCATTGTGAGCAAACCCAGACCCCTCAGCCTGTTACTGTACATAGAATCATTTCAGTTGGAAAATACCTCTAAGATCATAGAGTCCAACCGTTAACCTAACGCTGCCAATCCCACCACTAAACCATGTCCCTAAGCACCTCATCTGCATGTCTTTTAAATACCTCCAAGGGCAGGCTGTTGCAGTGCTTAACAAACCTTTCAGTGAAGAAGTTTTTGCCTAATGTCCAACCTAAACTGCCCCTGGTGCAACTTGAGGCAATTTCCTCTTGTCTTATCCCTTGTTACCTGGGAAGACAGACTGACCCCATCTCACTACAACCTCCTTTCAGGTTTGTGTAGAGAGTGATAAGGTCTCCCTTGAGCCCTCTTTTCTCCAGACTAAACAACCCCTGTTCCCTCAGACTCTCCTCATAAGACTTGTTCTCTTGACCCTCTACCAGCTTTGTTGCCCTTCTTTGGACATGCTCCATCATGTGCTCTAGACCCTTAAGCATCCTATTGGCCTTTCCAAGGCTTCTTCAATCTGCTATACTTCTCTGTTGTCTTGAGATACACTGAACTTCACCAGACACCCATTACTTACCTCTTACAGTTTGAGCTGGTACTGGCTAGTTTTGTAGAGCAGGTGCTGTGAGAAACCAGGTTGACAAACTAGAAATGTAACTCTGCACAGCTGCAAGGTATTGCTGCAGTCAGCAATACCTTCCTGTGGGCAGGAAGGACTGCTGGTCATTTACCCCAGCTTGACATTCTCCACCTGTACAAACCCTGAGCAGGCTTATTTCAGTGTTTGTTCAGCAATGTTTGTTCCCTGAGTTCTGTCCACTGGATTCCTGTTCAATACCTCTTGACCCACTGGTAGCTGGCCCTGTGCTCCATCGGGAAAAAATCCCTCTCCAAAGGGACAACCTTAGGCCTAGGTGCTACACAAATTCTATTTACATACTCATTCTAATGGCATTCTTCTCTGAAGACTGAAGTGGACCTGGGACTGGATTGTTGAGGTAACAGAGGGCAGGGCCTCCCTCAGGCAATGGTGGCAGCAGTTGGGTTTTTCTAGCTGGTGTGTATATACATTCTTGTCAAGCCAAGTAGCACCCTGCAAGCAGGCACAGAGCTGATTTAACAGAGGAGCATGCAAGAGGGTGCTGAAAGTCCGTGTTTGTGTGCAACATGACTGTGCTTAGCAGTGTATGAGAGACTTTGTCCTTGGACTTCACAATTAGAGTTTATTTGTCTTTTAAAAATGAAACTAGTTCCTAGAGCCTTTCATCCTGTGCCATGAGGCCCACAGTGCCCAGAGTTCAAGGGCTTCATATTGATTCCTCGTTCTGAAACAGCGTCTATGCCGTTCTGAGACAACGTGAGTGAAACATCTACTTGCATCTTGGTCTCCTACCAAAGCCTATAACCAGCTCTAGGGCCTGCAAGGAAAGAAAGAATCAAAGCACGCATTTCATGTCAACTAATTGTTTAGGGGTAATTTCACATAGCAAAATTTGAACAGATTGTAAAATCCAGGAAAGAGGTGCAGCACAGAGCTGCTGAGTAAACTGGGGGATTTAAAAATGCCAGAGCTCCTCATGACAAGCAAACATTGCTGGTTTAGGTGAAAGCTGACATTTACCAAGGACGGTGGAAGGAGATGATCTAAGCTACTCTGTAGTGCCCAGGCTTCAACGAAAAAACAGTCCTGAGAAGAAAGGGAAGAAAGGAAGGATGGTGAAGCTTTCGAAAGGACTGATATGAAGAATAAGAAGCTAGGACGTTACTCGGGCCTAATCCAAGCTGATGTATCTCAGCATAAAGTCTTGTGCATGAGGCACTGGGCTTTTTACAAATGAGGCTTCTTATACTAAAATAGAGAAAGCCTGAGTAGAAACAGCAATAGCCTTCATGTGTGTAACAGGCTGTTGCAGAGATGTGGGGACTAATCAGATCTTCATATATGCAGTGAAGATAAAAAGATGTATCTCAGTTGCAGCAAAAGTTTCAGGGAGATCCCAGGGAAAACCTTCTAACACTATGACTAGAAAAACCCTCTAACAGATTTTGTCTGGAGGGCAGTGACATCTGTGGGTTTGGTAGTCTTTCAGAGCAGGAGAGGCAAGTAGCTGTCAGGCATGCAGCATGTTGGGGGCTGCCCTAGGGAAGAGATGTGAACAAGCTGGCCTTTATTATGGTTTCCTAAAGTATGGCAAGAAAACACACTTTTTGCAGTCAGTGTCCAACTGGCACCAATTTCCCAGAAGGCTCCTTCACTGGAGCCTTGGACAACAGGCCAAGAATAATAGAGGTAAACTTGACCTCTTGTTGTCTCTGTAGGCTGGGCTGGGTAATCCTGGAGGTCTTTCCAGAGGACGTTTTCTGCGTTTCTAGGTGAGCAACACAAGCAAAGGGTCACTGTTATGGTCATGTATTTGTGACCTGCATTAGCACAGTAATAACAAGCAAGGTTTATCTTCCTCTTTACTGCTTCCTCACACAGGTGACTCACCTGACGGGATTGTGTTCTATGGAAAAGGAAGAAGGCAATCTCCTATTGTCTTCTTCAGGCCTCAAACCACAAGGCCCTGTCAACACCTGTCCCCATGGAGTGGTATTAAAAAAAAAAAAAAGAATATTAAAAACAAAAGATGAATTTGTGAAAGCATGGTCTGGCCTGGTGCTTGTGACAGAGACTGGATTCTGTGTGATGCAGAAGTGCCATCCAGCCTAGTGCGTCTGTACAGGATACCTGCTTATGACAATCAATTTCACCCTACCTAAAGCACTTCAAACTACAGTGGTTTGGAATAAAAGAGACCAAAGCCTTGTGTCATACCTTATTGGTCTAACACAGAAAGATATGCTGAATTTTCACACTCATTTCTTCTTGTTCTGATTAGCTCTGTGCTTTACTTGCTTCCTGAGGTACTATCAATGCTGGGAGACAACATCTTTGCAGTATGCTAACAGAACTCTGCAGATCTAGTGCCCTGAGCTACTCTTCACTCCGGAGACACTTTCATGCTTCTGTCCAGCTTGTGGGAGGCACAAAGCTCTGGCTCTGGTTGTTCTGTCTTCCTTGGGCATGGGCACCAGCCAGATCATTTACTTTAGCTCCTTGCTGCCTGGCTAGTAAAGCTCTTTTAGGGAGGCTTTGTCTACACTTCCTGAAGATGCAGAGCCACCCACCATGGACAAGGAGAAAGGGAAAAGCCAAAGCCCATGGTCCTGCAGAGGAAATCATGAAGTCACAGCCTGGTATCTGGAGTTTTGGTAGCATAACCAAGTTTAAAATCAAGTTCAACCATGTGACCACATGTTATTCTTCTGAGGAAGAACCTGCCCTGGTTTATGGACTACCCTCTTCCTGAGGAGTCTAAAATATAGGGGTGTCACAGAGTTGGTGGCAAACCCAGCTCCACTCTGACCATGCAGACGAGAGGGGCTTTGCCAACATGAGGCACTTGCAAGCTATCAGGGTGGCATTTTAACATTGTCCTGTGCTGACATTGAGCCCACACTATGCTCTTAGAGGTTTTGTTTTCTCATGAGTTAATGACCTTTGCACTGTAGTGTTTCTCATTTAGCAGCTGCCCCAGAGCCCTGAAGAGAAACCAGCAGGAGACACACAGCAAGCTCAGAGGATAGTGATGGCAGGTCATCGTGGGACAATGTGGCTTCTTCCCTTTGTCCTCCTTTTCCTTCAGATGGTGCAGACAGGTACAGCTTTTGCTTTAACTTGGCTTTGTCCTGATTTGCCTAAACCACAGCAGTAATTATTTGCCATTATTTTGCTCTGTGGACCAGGATAACATGAATGAAAACTTGGTATATTTGCTTTCTCACCCACTCTGCTCCCATTTGTCTGCTGCAGTGCAGTAATAGCCAGGGCTGAGTCACTGGGGGAATACCGAATTGAAGCAGCTGTGTCAGTGTAAAATGCAGGATTAATATGTCCAGATGCAGAGCTTTCAGACTAACAGCACAAACAATGAGGATATCTCTTCATGTCCTCAAGAGATGTGATAATTAAATAAGCCTTACTAAACATTCATAAGATGTGATAAAACGAACCCCACAAGGTTTAAGTTTGGTTTAACCAAAACTCTATACTGTCACCCACTGTGCTTGTCTAAGTCTCAACACAAATACCACATCTCCACCCGAGGAAGTGTCCCATATGTCTTTGAGGTTGGACCCTGAAATGCTTCTCTACAAAGTGTGTGAATCATGTTGCAGACATGATGCATGCCTTGTTTAATTTTGCTGTAAAAGTCATTTGGTGATTACAGAGGGCTGGTTGGAGACAACTGAACAAACACCTGAGTCATCCACATTACAAGAGATGAGGTGGGAAAGGTACTTAGTGGGACACAGGGTGCCCTGAGAGTCTTCAGGATGTTTCAAGGTAAATTTTCCCATACAAACATGTAGAAAACAATTTTGAGTGCACTCATCTACATTTAATTTTAATTGACACACTAGAAGTGGCTGACAATACAAAGATAGAAGATGAATTTAGTAAACATAACTGTAAAATTACAGAGTTCGTGAAGGAAGTAAAGAAAAAGAACATGAGAATAAAAGTAGTGATCTTTTCAAAGAGAGAAAGATCAGTCTACTTCTAAAAAAAACCCCACACTCAAAAAAAACCAAACCACAAAAAACCCATAAAGTGTTTTTAAGGCACATGTGCAAACTATCCCAAGGTCAAGAATGGACAGGAAGATTAATTAAAATCATGAACTCCTTCATGATCTGATGTCCAGAAGGAAGTAGAGAAAAACCTAAATCTGTATAAAAGAATTGCAAACACCCTGGAATAAAACCAGAATAGCTAAGCAGTAATTAAATACAGTAAGACAACATGATGTGAAAATCAAAGGCTGATCAAAGTATATGGATATTGGAAGGGTGTCCAAGAAGAATGTTACTGTGTTCCCAATGGAGAAGAAAATCTTCATTCCTTCAGGTACCAGCTTACTTGCATCCCACAAGGAGGAAAGAAACTACTGAGTTGAGTCCTGCTAGTCAGGATAAACCACATCAGCTGCCCACAAGGACAGAATAACAGGCTGGGTGGCTGCAAAAGGTGCAGTACATATCAGGTGTCTCCACTGTGGGAGGCTTTTAACATCATTTTATAGAATGCTTTTATTGCAACAAAGAGAAACGCTGGTCTGGATGAAACTGCTGTAAATTTGGTACACATCTGGTTGAGAAATTGTGCTTATTGGTTGAAAGGTCCTATGGAGTGCAGGGGTCCACAGGTGAGCCTGAGGACCTCTGATACTTGGTGTTTTCCATAGTGACATGCAAGACGGAAGAGTGTTTACTCACGGTATTTGTAGTTCATTCCAGACTGGAAGGACTGCTGTAAGTCGAGGTGAGAGTTCCAGACAATGTTGTGAAACTGGAAGAGTGGTCCAACATAAACAGGAGGCAATTCAGTAAACACAATCACAAAATCTCACCCTCCTTCCCACAACACACAACCAAAGAAATTTATAAAGTCTGTAACAAAACCAAGAAGTCTTCTCCATTTTCATGAAGATGAACAGCTAGGACAAGAAGTTATGGGATCCTATCACTGAAGGACGCTCAGGTTAGATATTAGGGAACACTTCTTAGACATTATAAGGCTAGTTAAGGAGTGTAATTAAGCTGTGTGGGTGAGCTGTGGAATCTCATGGTGAATCTGTAGGAACAGGTTAGACAGCATCTGTTAGGTTTGATTTACCTCTCCTTGCTCTGACGCTGTTAGTGCCAGGAAGAGCTCTCCCATTCTGCCTGTGATCTTGTGATGCCAGGGACTGAACTAAGGTGAGTAGGACGAGCCATACACAGATGGAAAAGGAATATTGCAACATCCTATCAAGAGACCAATGCTTCATTTATTACTGATATGTTTAGTTGTTGCTAATTTTAGCCTCTTAGCCACACCCATCTTCATCTTTGCCTTAGTACAATAGTTGTTCTGTCGAGTATGTATTATCCCTTGCTTTGTCCTGCCAGTTATAGCTGGGAAGCACAGCACAAGATGTAAAATAGTAGTGACCTACCTCATGTTGATAGCTTCCCATTTTTAAAACAATGATAATTACCACTGTTGTTATTACTAAGGTCTTTGGCAGGTATTGCACAGAAATTCCCCATATGGTGGGGTGTTCAATTATTGTTTGCAAGTGAGGTTTGATGAGCTACTTGTGCTTTTATGAAATCACCATGAATTTGTAACCTGTCTACACATTTGCCTCCTTTGCAGTCATACCAAATGCCTGTAGGGTCAACAACGGGAATTGTGAGCAGTTCTGCAAAACTGAAGATGAAGGAGTTGTATGTTCCTGTGCTGCTGGCTATGCCTTGGCCAAGGACAACAAAACCTGTGTTCCTGTAGGTAAGAAGCCACACTTAGAAGTTCATTCTATGGGACACTCATCACACCTTCACGCCGTTTGGGAAGTGCTGGTGTGTTGCAGTGATGTTGTAGCAGAAAGACTAGTGTTAAGTGTTCACACCTTTCACGTGGCTTGCTTGAGGTGTTGCCAACAAAATTAATAAGATCTTAGCTGAAGGCCATCATTTAAGTAACATCAAATTGTGCAACGGTGAGCGATGTGCTGTAGCAAAAAATAGCTCACGGAAGTGTTCTGTGCAAGTGGGTGCATTCTTGGAGCAGACTGCAAACTCCACGTCCCAGCAGGTATGAAGCCATATGAGAAAGTGGTGATTACAACGGGGCTCAGATTCCTCTTCTCTCACAGTCTGGAGACAGGTTAGATTTATTACTGGTGAAAATCAGGGTCTACTTTCAAGACCACCAGGGTGTGCTGAACACCTACAGATCCAAATGAGTAGGAATCCAAGAAACTTCTCCATAATATACAGTTCACAAGGATTCATTGTAATTTCAAGGTTAATGGCATAATGTGACTGCAATTGTATCTCGCTTGTTTCCCCTCAAAAATCAACAGTTCCATTTAAGAGGAATACAACCTGCCTTTCTATTTTCCTCTAAAAGTAGATTTTCTGCAGTTAACATATAGTAACCTAAATACATTGATAGCTACTGACATTGAATTTAAATCTATCAGTAGTGCCTGCATTCAAAGTGAACATTAGCAATTATTCATCTTAGTCTATTCTTCTATCTGATGATATTTGTTATAAGGCCCTTTGTAATTTAATACTGAATTGTTTACAATTCCTAACGTAGAATACTGTTTTCCAATTACAAAAGATTTAATAACATCAAGTACAGAAAAAATAATTATGCCAATAATGGAAGATGTTTAACTTGTAAACACTTTGAAAATGCTGAACCCATTTATCCACTTGCTTATAAGGGGCAAGTTTTACAAGTGGAAAGTGATTTTCTTTTTTTCGCCCACCCTGGTCCTTTTGCATGTGCAAAGTTTTTGTTAATGTCTTGAAAAATCTAACAGAGTCAGCCCTGATAAAGACACCTGAATATTTAATTTGAGTGCAAAAGGCTGCTGTCAAGGAGTTTTCCTTGAACAGTTAAGTGACTTTCCTCTCATTTTCATGAATAGTTGATTCCCTGGAAATTACCTGTTTCCCTGCAAACTGTTTTCCTCCACTGTAGGTACCTATCTGTAACTCTAAAGGCTGCTTTTGACAGCAAAACCCATATATGAATACTTTCTTGTGCTGAAGAACAACACAAGGTGCACTGGAAGCTAGATTTACTTTTCTGACCATGAAACTGTCCCTTGTACCAAGGGCTTTGTCAAACAAGCTCTGCTGAAGGGCACTTCAGGGACAGAAATTGTTTGCAACAGCAGCTGTCTGTCCTTCTACTCTGCTGGAGGTTACTATCCTTTGCATGTCACTTGGCTTGATGCCTCAGGGACAGCACAGGCATCATCCCTCTCAGAAACAGAAGACTGTGATCCTCCACATCCTAAATATTAGCTTAAATCAACAAGAAGGTTAGATCTGATGCTGTAACAGCATCCATTTGCTCAGTATTATAGACAGGAATGCTTTGCTCTCAGCATGTGACATGTGCATCAGTGTCCCAGTACCATCTAGACATCAAGTATTAGCATTTTGGTTTTGCCTTTGCAGTCAAGTTCCCATGTGGTAAGCTTCAGAGAAATCATGAAGCCAGTCAAGACAAAGTCACAGGAACCACAAGTCCAGATGCTCATCCTGAAAATGAGGAAAGCACCGAGGCCTCGAGCAGCCACCCAGAGGTCACCGAGGAGGATGGCAGTTTACCCAGTGTGTCCCCCTGGCAGGTAAGGTGCCCTTATCCTGAGATGTTTAACACTTGACCCCACTCACCAGAACCGGCAGACATTTACTCTTCATCATGCACATCTCCACTTGCCAAAGGGACCTAGCTTGATTTGAGACAGACTTCCTTGGTGGCAACATTTTGGGTTGTCATTCTGCTCTCCAGAGTACTGCATTTCTGTACCGGTCTCCTACCATGAATGATGCTGTGCCTCTGTTTCAGCATCAAGCAAATGCTGAGGGGCAGGCTAGGAGAGAAGTAGGGTGGCAGATATGGGATGTAGAGCTGGGCCACAGGGTCTCTCCCCTGCCAGCCAGACCATTATTTGGGTTGCAGTGTGGTGGTATCAGAAGAATAGCCTGAGCTCCCGTTGTGGCCAAGACTAAAGTGAAAAAAAAAAACCAACCAAGAAGGATCAGTGCTATTACAATATTAGCTAAATTTTGTTCACAAAATGGCAACCAAAAACTGCAGGTAAAATATCTGAATGCACAAATTCCACTTTGAGCCAGGAAAAAAGTCTGTCTTGACAAGTTTCCTACTGTCGTGGCTACATCTCAGTGCAGCTCTTACCACCTCTGCATGAAAGATTCCTTCCTTTGACAGAAAATATGTATGAAAATATCTCCTTTAAGAAAACTGCTTGAATCTCAGCTAGCTGTTCAGGATTTCTCTGTACATGTGGTTTTGTGCTTTATGTTTCTTCTCTCTCTTTGTAGGCTGTTCTACTAGAAGATGAGCATAGGTGGTTTTGTGGAGGGACAATTCTGAACGAGTATTTTATACTTTCTGCAGCTCATTGCGTTAACCACTCTGAAGACTTGCATGTTCTTGTTGGTAAGTGCTTCTCATATTGCCCTTTACTACAAAAATAAGAAACTGTCCCATGTTCTAGTCCGCATATACAAGACACTGAACTCTACCGGAGTTTTTCTTACCCTCTTGTTATTTCTTACTGCCTCATCTTGTCTCTTGACTGACAGTGAAATACATGTTCAGCTTTGATGAGTGGACAGTTTCTTTAAGCTTGGCTTGGCCTAGGGTAGCTTGTGTATGATAGAAGCCAAGTATAACCTGGGAAGGTATGCAGGCAAGTAAGGTGGAGCTGATGTAGTTAATTGGTCTAACATTACACCTTTATGCAATTTCCTGTGTTGGCCCAGCCTTGAGGAATTCCAGGTGCTTCATTCAGATGTTAGCAATAACTGTTCTGACAATATGTGGATACTAGTCTGAGACTGTTCCATACTTGAAACCTCAGATTATTATTTCTTACTGTCATTTATGAAGTAGTTTACAACAAGTTCTAGACAGTGAAAAATGGTGTTTTGAGTCATAAAAATTGTACTCAGCCTACAATAGTAAAGCAAAAATTGTGTTTTCCTGAATTCCAATTGTCTGTCCTTTTAATTCCCAAAGAGACTTTATACTAATTGAGAAAGACTAAAAATATATATATATATAATAGAATCATAGAATGGTAGGGGTTGGAAGGGACCTCTGGAGATCATCAAGTCCAATCCCCCTGCCAGAGCAGGAACACCCAGGGCAGGTCACACAGGAACAGATCCAGGTGGGTCTTGAAAGTCTCCAGAGAAGGAGACTCCACAACCTCTCTGGGCAG
>WTSP01019404.1:27807-38068 GCA_025331215.1 Actenoides lindsayi | reverse complement strand
TGCTCTAGTTGCAGATGTCCCTGCTGAGTGCAGGGGGATTGAACTCGATGACTTTGAAAGGTCCCTTCCAACCCAAACCATTCTATGATTCTAAGATTCTATACAAGTACATGAGCTTCAATACCTTGCTGTTCACAGCAACAGATCCCCTTTTCCCAGGATATGTGGAAACCACGTAGGTTTCTCTAACCACTACAAAGAAGAAGAAATATCTCCAAGCCACAAGGTGAGGAATAGACACCAGAATTATTTAATATCCCTGTCTTTACACATCATGCCTAGACACAAAGCACACGGCTTAATCTCAGCTATTGTCCACTATGCAAACCCTCATTTTCTTCTCCAAGGAACATGAAAAGAGATGACGGTAGGGCAGGAGGTGGGACCTGCTTTGTAGCTCATTGAATTGTTTTATAACTCAATCAGACTTGTTTTTCCAGTAGAATTGGATCTAGGGGCAGAATCGGTACAAGGGAAGCCAGCTGGAGGTGTACCATTAAAACCAGTGGTGGAGAGCAGTGGCAGCCCATTGACCAAGAGACCAGGGTCTGTGCAAGATGAAGGTGTTTCTGCCGCTTTTTTTTGTTGCCGCCACTTGCATGGAGTTTGGTAAGTTCCTGCTCTGATTTATCCACATTCCTGCAGGAGATGCAGCATGATGGGATGGGGTGCATCCTGAAGTTCAACTTCAACTTTGAGCAGTTGTCAGCCAAAAAAATCTGTCTTTGGAATATTTCCAGCCTTGCAGATCTTCAGGACCATCATGGTCTCATTGGGATATTAGTTTGGGCTCTTTAGGAAGTGTTAAAAGACCAAATGTGATTGTACCATGTCATTTCTTTAATGCAAACTCTTTCACTTTTAATATGTTCTTGCTCAATCTCACTGTCTTTTTATTATTTTTTTAAAAACTTTATGTTCCTCTTTTGATACTTAACCCTGAAGCTACCCAGCTTAATGCAGTGTGTGTAGCGGCCCTTTCTAATTATGTGTTGTGTGTCTGGTTTATTAAACTTCAGCCATTAGAAGCAGGGAAGATGGGCTGGGACATAAACCTGAGGTGCTGCAGGGCTGATATTTCCAGCTCTAATTAGTAACACACTGTGGTTTGTATGAAGTCAAAGACTTCAGTGTCTTCTCCTCCATCACCAACTCCATGATGTCAAACATGGGGCGACGTTTGGGATATCTCTGTGCTGAGGAAAGGCTGAGAGACTTGGGGCTGTTTAACCTGGATAAAAGCAGAATGAGAGGGCATCTTCTCAATGCTCATCAATAGCTAAAGGGCAGGGGGCAAGAAGATGGAACCAGACTCTTGCAAGTGGTGCCCAGAGAAGGAAAAGGGGCAACATACACAAACTGGAACACAGGATATTCCATCTGAACAGGAGGAGAAAATTCTTTGCTGTGAGGGTGCCCAAGCCATGGCCCAGGCTGCCCAGAGAGGTTGTGAAGTCTCCTTCTCTAGAGAGATTCCAAACCTGCCTGGACATGATCCTTGGCAACCTGAAATAGGTGACCCTGCTTTAGATGAGGAGGTTGGACAAGATGATCTCCAGAGGTCTTTTCCAACTCCCACCATTCTGTGATTCTGTGATATGAGTGTTTTCAATCCCTAGCAAGTAGGGAATCCCCCCATCACAGGTAGTCCTGCATGAGTGGTGATTCCATAACCTCTACTGACGGAAGATGACTGCATAGTAGAAAGGACATGTTGGTATAGACTCCCCATCCCTTGATGATGCCACCAAAATAACTTCTTGCACAAAACCTTATTTTACACTGACAGTCCCAAGCTCAGAGTCCGTGTTAGCCTAGGTGGCCAAGGTAAGTCCTATGCAGGGTCAGGGCAGGAGCTGTGACGTTTAATTGGGATATTTGCATGCTTTGCAGTACTCCTCCAGATCCAAGAAATGCAGGGTCTGGTTTTATCTGTGCCTGACTGGGATGTGGAGCTATGTTAGGATTTTTTTCCTTTGTGTTTATTTCCTTCTTATGTAAGGATGTTTTCCTTCCTCCATCTTTGGGTCTGCATGGTGGATTCAGCAAGAGAGGGACAAGTGGGTGGAGAAAGAAGTGGGGTTTGGAGGGTTTTTGATAAGAATACAACTGTTACTTGGAGAGGCAGAGCCAGAGCTGGAACAGCAGCCCTCTCTTTTTTGTAATGTGCTGATTGTCCTGTTATCTCTAATATGTGTGTCCTGGCTATGGTCATTGGTAGTTCAATGCCTGGGGATGCTTCTGCTGTGTCAAGATCAATGGGAGCTTCATGTGCTTACCACAGCTGCTACAGTAGGGATGAATCATCACTGGTCTCAAGAGCAGGAGATGTTTCCTTTCATCATACCCCGTTTATTCTGGGGATTTATGCCTGCTTGTCAATAGAAAGATGGCAATTCAGAGATGAACATCACTAATTAATAGATGATGACTTGGAGAGAAGGGCACTCTGTGTTCAGATCTCCTTAAGGGATGGACATGAATCTGAAAGGGAGAATGTAGCAGAAAAGCAGTGGGATGGGATACAAATTTGGTGTAGAATTGACTCACCAACCTAGTGCTGTCATTCTGCCTAATGAGACTTTGTCAAGAATCAGGTAGCTGTGGAGCCGAAGCCACAATCCAGTGCTGTCAGATCTCACCCTTCTTGTCCTTCCCCACTTCCCTGTCTCCTTCAGGTGGGCAGACTGAGGATGGATGCTTTGATATGGTGGGAAAACATTTGCAAATTTCTTCTGTGCACTCTCACATCTCCAAAAGCTGGGTTAAAACAGGATGTATCTGCAGCTCCTTCAGGCTTTCTTCTGGGCATGAGTGGAATCTGTGAATTTGGCTTTTCCTGGAAAGGCAGCCAGGGTTGAAGGATGGAAGCTCTGACAATATCCAAGGGAAGCTAAGTAAAATATAAGAAATTCCTAGTTTTTCTGTTTTTTTTTTTTTTTTTTTTTTTTTTTTTTATCTCATCTTTTGCTTTCAGCACTCTAAGAAGAATGTTCTGTATCTACTTGGAAATATTTTAGCATGTTGTGTTGATCTCTTCTTTTAAATCAGACTTCTAATATGTCTCTTCCTTTTTATAGTGTAATTCATTTTTAAGCTACTGTGTGTCTGCTTGTCTATGTTTAAGTTCATAGGCTCTTAAAACAAGAAGGGACCACTACAGTTTTGTTTTCTTCGCAAACAGGGGGGGTAGATACTCCAAAGCTTACTTAAAATAGGGCTTTTTAGACCAGAGATCGTTAAGTTTCCAAGGTGGTGTTTCTTCCCTGCTCTGTGAGATGCCATCTGACTATTGCTACTGAAGAGCTGCCTCATTTTCATAAGCAAAGTTGTTTCATTCCAGCTCTAGGTTATTTTACTGTATTAAATGCTTCCTGATGGATATATTTTCCTTCTCAAAAAAAAAAAAAAAAAAAAAAGAAGTATCTATAGCTACTATTTAATATCTTTAGCTATGTTTGAACCTGTTAGTCTGAGAGAAGTTAATGAAAATACTGAAAAATAATGAAAAAAACCAAATTACTTTGCACAGGCTGGGGACAATGCTCTTTTAATTTGATGTCCCTTTGAGCTTATCTTTTGTTTGGCGTGTTGTGTTTTTTGTTTTTGTTGGGTTTTTTTTTTCAAAGAGGAAGACAAACGCTGCAGCTTTAACTTACCCAGTGACGAGTATCATGAAATCTGAGAATAATGATGAAGCTTCCTCCCTAAAGATGTATTTGACAGCTGTCAGGCATTGAATGAATGCAAACAAAGCATAAGTCCACAATGGGCCAAACAGATTAATGAAGTTTGCTTTGAAAAAAAAGCAAGATAATGGCCATGTCTGCTTATAAAAGGGTTTTTTTCTGCCTTACTACTTATGGCTGAAGTTGCATTATCTGTTTTCTTAGGGTGACTTACTTGCCTGAGGCTGTTGTTTTGACACCCTGTTTTAGGAGTGCTGAGATGAGCTGAATTGTTTGGTTTATTTTCAGTGGGGTTTAAAGGGTTTTCAGCAGGGCTGTCACGACTCCTTTCCAGACCTAGGAGGGGCTGCTGCTCTGCGGTGGTACCTAAATGCATTACTATGGCTGTGAGGTGCACACATTCAGGTGTCTGCTACAGTGTGGAAGAGAAGATCTAGATCAAGTGTTGGGTTCCCCAGAAAGAGCAAAGTGTCCTGAAAAGCTTGTCCAAAAATGGTTTCCCTGGAAATGCCAGACACTTAGTTTGATATCATTAGCTTGGAGTGCTCTGGAACAACACACTGCAACAATCTGGGCTTTTCATTGTAAATCCTTAAAATCTCTCCATCTCAAAAGACTTTAGTCACTGAAAGACTTGGGTTGTGATCAGTCTGCATGTCTAGGAGCCAACTGGCACCTCCAGGCTTGCAAGGGCCTTTGCAGCTCAGCAGGGAGGTGATGAAGAGCATCCATGAACCGGTGAGTGATGAAGTAGGGTGAGCTACCTTGGACTGGATTTGGAGACCTGGGTGCCTAGAGTTCCCAGTCTTTGGAAAGAGCTGACACAGTGGACAGTACCAGATGAAACTCCCCCTGCTGTAACTCACATTCAGGTCTGACTTTTCTGTGTATCCATATCCTTCACCAAGGGGAAGTCATGCTTGACCAACTGGATAAACTTCTAGAATTGATTCTCATGGTAGATGAGGGGTGAGCAGTAGATATTGTCTACCTGGACTTCAGAAAGGCCTTTTGCATTGTCTCCCATAAGATCCTTGTAGCCGAGCTGTTGAGGTATGAGCTGGATGAGCAGATAATGGATGAAAACCGTCTGAATGGCCAGGCCCAGTGGGTGATGATCACTGGCACAGAGTCTACTTGAAGGCCAGTAACGTGAGGTGTACCCCAGAGGTCAATACTGGCTCCAGTCCTGTTTAACATTGTCATTAATGATCTGGATGATGGGGCAGAGCTCACCCTTAGCAAGTTTGCAGATGACACAAAACTGGGAGGAGTGGCTGATATACCAGAGGGTCTTATTGCCATTCAGAGGTACCTTGTCAGGTTGGAGAAATGGATTGACAGGAAATGTATGATATTCAATAAGTGGAAGTGCAAAGTCCTGCCCTTAAGGAAGAACAAACCCATGCATCAGTATATGCTGGAGGCCATCCAGATGGAAAGCAGCTTGTCTGAAAAGTATCTAGAGGTCTTGGTGGACATAAAAGTGAACATGAGCCAGCAAAATGCCCTTGCAGCAGAGAAGGTTAATGGTGTCCTGGGTTGCATTAGATTAAGTATTGCCTGAAGCTTGAGGCAGGTGATCCTTCCCCTCTATGCAACACTGGTGAGGCCACATCTGTGTCCAAGTACAAGACAGACGTGGACATACTGGAGGGAGTCCAATGAAGGGCCATGAAGGGTGATTCTCTCTCCTCTGAGAAAAAGCTGAGAGAGCTGGGACTGTTCAGCCTGGAGAAGAAAAGGCTCATTGGGGGATCTTATCAATGTCTATATATACCTGAAGGAAAGGTGCAAAAGAGGACAGAACCACACTCTTTTCAGAGGTGCCCAGTGCCAGGACCAAAGGTAATGGACACAAACTGAGACACAGGAGGTTCCCTTTGAACATCAGGAAAAACTTTTTTACTGTAAAGGTGACTGAACCCTGCACAGATTATCCAGAGAGGTTGAGGAGTCTCCATGCTTGGAGATATTAAAACACTGTCTAGACACAGTACTGCACAACTGGCTCTAGTAAGTGGTCCTGCTTGAGTTGAGGGGTGGGATTAGATGATCTCAGGAGGTACCTTCCAAGCTCCATAATTCTATGATTCTTCAAGTTTGTGAGACTGTGACCTCTTCCTGATGTTGTACTACTGCAAAGGTAAGGAGAAAAGCAGATGCAAGAGTTGAGGTAAACCAGCTATAAAGTGTTTCCAGTATCATGGGTTCTTCTCTGTATGTGTCTCTGTCTTGCTTGACTTGTTACAAGGGGTCCGAACTCACCTCTGAAGCTGTGCTTTGACCACCAGACTACTGTATTTCTCATTCCCATTGGAACAAATACTTTTTACTATTCCATTCCTGTTCTTAGGAAGGTATTTTGAAAAGATACCCTCCCCAGAGGTACCTGGAGGGACATGAACAGAATCTTGTGGTCCACACTAGGGTCCACCTCATGTTTTTCCTCCTTCAGCACAAACCTTGCAATGTTACAGTTGCCATGAACCTACCGTTGTTGATAAGTGTCTGACGATCAAGAATTGCATGAAGAATGAAACCATTTGCAAGACTACGATGTATTCCGTGGAGGATGGTAAGGACAGTTACTCCTTTATCCATATTTTTAACATCAGTCAGTATTCCTCCAGTGAACACTGCTGATGTGAGGAGCAATATCTTTGCTCACTTATATATGTAACCTGGAAAAGAGCTCCCATGGTGAAGAGGGCAGTCTCTTGATGTTGCAGAAAGTAGTCTTCAAGTGAGTGCACACTTGGTGAATGCAAGCTTGTAGTTAATGCTCAGTGTTGAGCATGGTTAGAAGAAACATGTTGACTTGAGCTTGAGACATCATGCTAAAGAATTCTTGCTCTACAGACCATTTGTATGACTCATGCTATGGGCATGGGTTAAACAGTGCTCTCCTGTCCTGAGAACTGTTTATGAAAGCTGGTTGGAGTCGAGAGACCAGTAGAGATGGGCTAAGCTCACTAAGGTGGGGTAACCAACTTCTGGTCATCTGGAGGTAGAACAGAAATGCCCTTGAGTTCTCTGGAGCTCTCAGGAAGGCATGACTGACTGGAGACCCTACAGGACATAATCTATCATGATCACATGGGAGAGACAGGAGACAGTGAGTAGAGTCAAAGCAGATAAAGTGTAAAATTGACCTTTTTCAGGATAAAGCTGATCCTGGCAGGACACAGAAGGTCCAAAAGCTTGTGGCCACTCAGTGGAAACTGTTTCCTATATCCCTGGTAGGAAGCAGTCCAATTCTGTTTGAACTGGAGCTCAGAATTTGCTGGTGAAGATAGCTAATGTTTCACTAGGGACAAGGAGAGTTCTTTCCCATTCCTCCCATTACTAACTGTTCCTTCTTTCTTTCTTTGTTGCAGTTTATCCCTTCATAGGAATCTCGACGGTCACCAAGATGTGCTCTTCTGTCTGTGTCCCATCTGACGTGGATGGGATTGGCTTGACCCGCCCCGTCTCCTGCTGTTACTCTGACTTGTGCAACACTGATGGAGCAGCTAGTTTGAGGATCAACTTTGTGCCAGTTGGGATTATGGCAAGTTCCCTTTGTGCCTTCTTCTGGACTAGATTGTGAGGAGCAGATGGGGAGGTCTTTCACACTGAAGAGCCCAGTGGAGAAGAGAATAAACCTCTGCCAGCCCAGCTTTCTGTTGGGATTCTTCATGGACAACTCTCAACAGCTCCCAAAAATTGCTTTTTTAGCACCTGCCCTTTTTCCACAACCAAGAGAGAAGAAAAACTCAGGAAGCCCTGACACAAAATTTTAATTGAATCTTCAACAATTCCCACAAAACTAATTATGGAGTTTCTTTGCTGTGCTGGTCTGGTTGATTTTGAACAACAACAAAAAATTTACTGTATAAAGTATATTTAAAGCAAAAAAACCCTTGTGCAAAGAGCCTTTTATACATCCCTAGAGCAGTTTTTCCCTGGATGTTAGCCAGCAGAATAGCTGAATTGACCAGTCTTCTCAGATGAAATTCAGTTATGTCGCAGGTCCTCTCCACCTCATAGTTTTGCGCTGGCTCTTTGTTCTGTCTAGGCCTCCTTCTTTGTGCACAAGAAATTAAGGAGACACTTCTGTGTCCAAATTATAAGGCAGGAGACTAAACTTCCCATGTGGGTGATCTGTTCCAAGGACCCTAAAATCTCTTGTTCTCTGTACCTTTTTGATCAGAATAAAAAGAATGTTGTGCTAAAACTGTAGTGATTGCTGAAGTCATTTATAGTGCACCTGTCCTCTGAAATGTATTCCTTCTCTTCTCTCTTCTCTTCTCTTCTCTTCTCTTCTCTTCTCTTCTCTTCTCTTCTCTTCTCTTCTCTTCTCTTCTCTTCTCTTCTCTTTCTTCTCTTCTCTCCCATGCATTCTGCAACATCCGGCAGATGTTTCTGCAGTGATTTTCGCCCATCCTGCATTGCTTTCCATCTCCAAAATGAGATCCATTTTTGAACAAATTGCAAGTCTGGATTCACACACAGCTCCCAGGTTGCTCAAATATGAATTTCTACTCCATTTATCATAGAATGGTTTGGGTGGGAAAGGACCTTAAAGATCATCTAGTTTCAACCCCCATGCCATGGGCAGGGACACCTCCCACTAGACCAGGTTTCTCAAATCCCCATCCAGCCTGGACTAGAACACTTCCAGGGCTGGGGCAGCCGCCACCTCTCTGGGCAACCTGTTCCAATGTCTCACCACTATCATACTGAAGAACTTCTTCCTTACATCTAAACTTAATCTCACCTCTTTCAGTTGGAATCCATTAACCCTTGTCTTACCACTACACTTCCTGATCAAGAGTCCCTCCCCATCTTTTCTAATTTATGTTACCTTAGTAGCTCTTTTCCAAGCCAAAGGTCCTTTGTGTAAATCCAAGTATTGCTCATGAACCCATGAGTTCACGAACCCATTTGTACTCCAGGTACTGAGAGCAATAAAGACAGGACCTGTGTAAATCCCATGGGCAAAGAAGGATGTCAAATATTCTCCCCAGTCTCAGGACATGCACAAGTGCCAAAATGTCACGTGAGAGCTTCACATTCTTCCTGTGTTTTTGCGAAGACCTAACACAAATGAATTATCATGGACTGCTAAAATCCCGTGGAGACGGGCCACTTTGTGTGGCCACTGGATTCCATTGTGCCCACCTCTCTGCTTTTCATTGTATCGCTGAATGGTTTTTATCACCTTCAGGAGCCCAGGGGACCTCAACAGAGTTGATAACTTTATTCTACAATCTGAAGAAATGGAAGTTTCCCTGAGAGCAAAGCTGGAGCCCAGGTATGTGGATAAGCATTTCCTCATTTCTGTCCATAGGCATGTGTGACAAACCCTGGTTTATCTTGTTTCGCAAAACACAGCCAAAGAAAGTACCATTTATTTGGCATTGTTCTAAATGAAGGGTTCATTAGGACATGGTAAAAATACCCCAGCTACTCACTCACTTGTTAGGGATAGAAAAAATATTAGACATTCCCTATTCACCATCCAGCAGCCTATGTTAGCACTTCTGCACATGAAACCAGCATTAATTATGGACTTGCAAAACTCAAAAAGAAACAGAACTTTCACAGATTTTCACCACACAGCACTGCCCTGTCTCAGATGTTACTTGCTTCAGACTACCCTGTGCTTGCCCTGAGTTGGTTGAGAAGCAGAGCAGTCATGGCCCAGAACATCACAAAATTGTCATGTTGAAGAGCATTTAAAAACAAATACATCAGGAGCTGGATTACTGTATTATATCTTAGGGAACAACACTAAAAATATCACCACAGTCATGGAGGCTGAGAGTAAAAGTCATGGGCAGAAGCAGCGAACAAGCTTGAAATGAAGCCGTTGCTAGTGTTGGGAAGGTGACCAGCACATATCTGGCTGGTGGAGCTAAAGTCATGTCACCAGAAAGGTGCCCAGAGGAGAAAACATTGGCTCCCAATTGCAATATGATATAAATCTGTAGCCCGGTAAACACAATATTGGCATTGCTCGTAACAGGCTGCGCTCTTTTTATTGAATTTGGAAGTCCTCAGGGCTGAGGCTTGCTGGGCTGGCTTTGTCTGAACTTGTCCTGACCTTCCTTCAACTTTATTTTTGCTTTGCTCGCCCCTAATAGCACTTTTCCTAAATGGCCATGTGGCTATGCCTAATTTCCTTTACTTTTGTTTATCCTGTTATGGTGCAATTGTAAATTTACATCAATTGCCGTTAACAAGGGATTGTTTTACGTAGAATGAGCTATTCATGACTCTGACGTAAAGAAATACAGACTTCGTATGGCGGCAGAGGCCTCAAGAGATAGAGGTGCAGGACAATGCACAGAGTGCTGGCATGGCTAGGCACTGACACCCACCGACCTGTTACAACAGGACAAGGGGTGATGTTTTTAAATTAAAAGAGGGAAGATTAAGACTAAATCTAAGGAAGGTATGTTTTACACTGAGGGTGGTGAGACCCTGGCCCAGGTTGCCCAGAGAGGTGGCTGATGCCCCATCCCTGGAACCATTCCAGGTGAGGTTGGCTGGGGCCCTGAGCAACCTGCCCTAGTTGCAGATGT
>WTSP01019404.1:0-13214 GCA_025331215.1 Actenoides lindsayi | reverse complement strand
TGGTTTGGGACTGTGAGAGGGGGGGGGGGGGAGGGGGGGGGGGGGGGGGGGGGGGGGGGGGAAGGATAAAAAATACTTTGCCACAGAGGAGGTTGAAGAGACGACATGAACATACTTGGGTGCTGCATGGGATGTACCCATGCTCCACTTGCTTTTGCAGGTTGTCTTCTGGACAAGCCCTGGTAATAGAAACAGAGCAAATGGCAAGTTCCCCAGCTCTCTCCCACCAGAGAAGGCTGCAAGCTGGTCACTCCTGGGTCATTAGTATCCTCTTCCACTCCGTCTGGTTAAGCAGACATGAGACAGAGGATCAAAATCAATCCTACAGCTGCTCCAGGGGAGAATGAAGCAAATCCCCATCTGGGCCCCAGTAGTGCCATTAACCTGTGAGTTGGAGCCATTTACTTTTTCCAGAGCTGATGGTATGGGATAAACATCACTATGCTTTGGATGGGGGAGGGCAGAGTAACAGAAGTCACTTGAAACAGTCTGTAAAACATCTGAAAAGGGAAATCCAGGAGCTGTGATTGCAACCTGAGCTCAGGAAAAGGGCTGATGAAGGTTTTGGCTAGCCAACCAAACTTCTGAATTTGCTTTTGGAGGTCTAACCTGCCCTGGTCTGTTAGTCCAGGGCATGTTTTGAGCTTTCCAGAAACACATCCCATCTCAACACATGAAGGCTGAGCCCTTCTGAAATCATTCCATAGCTTATTCTAGACAATGAAGTGCAATTGCAAGCCACACTGCTGAGCAGGTAGTAAGTCAGGACCAACATCCATCTGCTGCTCTGACTCAGAAGATGGCACCAAAAGTGGAAAGAAAACCAACCATGCTCCTGGTGGAGAGCTGCAGGAGTTTTTGGGGGGTTGTGCACAGGGATTTAATAGAGGCAGACAGGCACAGGTTGTGTGGGAGCTTGGGGAGACCTGGGAAAAAAACACTATCCATGTCCAGTGTGTGTACAGCCCCTACTCTTTCTGAATGTGGTGTCAGAGCACCAGCCTTGATCACACTGCCCAAGACCTTCATCCACTACTGCTCTCCACAGAGGAAAGCTGTAGGGAGAGATGTGAGTCCTGAGGATCAGAAGCAGCTGAAGGTGAGGAATCACACATCAGTGAAGAGGGTAATTCCCAAGGCATTTAAGAGTTCATGAAGCAGCTTGGCAGAGAGAGGAGTGAAGATGTTTTGGCTGGAGCACAGGCACTTGCAACATTACAGAGCACACTTGAGGAGTATGCCAACAACCATGGTCGTCAGACCCAGTGCTGCAGAGCTTCTTCTTGCCCCGTTGCTGCTCTTGGTGTCACTGGTGCAGAGGTCAGTGTAGCAGCATGACTTGGGTTTGGATGCCCCTATCCCATTATAGGCGAGGCATTCCTCCTCACAGCCCCTGGTCACGGTGATGTTGCCAAAAAAGGGGTAACCTGAAACAGGCAAATGGGGAGAAGAGTAAGAGAGAGGCAGAAATGGTAAGGCAAGGTGCAGACAGATGGCATTGAGAAACACTGACTTTGTGCAATGGAAGGGAATTAAAAGTAAAGTGTTTCCAGGTAGTTATTTGGGTTAGAGGGCCAAGGGAGGTGACTGTCCCCCTCTACTCTGCTCTGGTGAGACCCCAGCAGTGCTCAGCTCTGGAGTCCTCAGCACAGGAGAGATATGGACCTGTTGGAGAGGGTCCAGAGGAGGCCACAGCAATGATCTGAGGGCTGGAATCTCTCTGCTGAGAGAGCTGGGGTTGTTCAGCTGGGAGAAGAAAAGGCTCCAGGGAGACTTTATTGTGATCTTTCAATACTTAATGAGGGTATATAGGAAAGCTGGGAAGGGACTCCTGATCAGGGAGCATAGTGATAGGTTGAGGGGTAACAGTTTCAAAGAGAAAGAGGGTAGATTTACATTAGGAAGAATTTCTTTACTTTGAGGGTGGTGAGACACAGGAACTGGTTGCCCAGAGCAGCTGTGGATGCTCCACCACTGGAAGTGTTCAAGGCCAGGTTGGATGGGGCTTTGACCAACCTGCTCTAGTGGGAGGTGTCCCTGCCCATGGCAGGGGGGTTGGAACTAGACGACCTTTAAGGTCCCTTCCAACCCAAACCATTCTATGATTGTGTGATCTCTCCCCTTGAACACTCACAGCAAGCAATTAAACTTACCTGAGTCTACGGAGTGCAGCGTTGTCGTGCACACAGTGGCTTTTGGGGGGCACGGGAGGGGTGTTATGCACTTAGCGATGTCCGTTGGTTCCTTGCACGTGTAACATCTTAAGGACTGGGCTGCAGAGGGGAACAGAATGGGTCTCAGGTGGTTACAGCAGTGAAGACGGATAGCAAGTCTGCAGCTTCTCTGCTCTCTGGTAGGGACTATGTGGTGGTCAGTGTTTCATCCCCCCCCCTTCACCAAGATGCAGTGGTCTCGGAAACTAAGCGCATTTAGAGGCAATAGCAAAGCTTGGATATGTCACAGGGGAAACACCAAACACCGTCACCGAAGGGCAAGGATGGCGTTGTGGCAGTTGAGCACGATCACTACCTTGGGGGTTCAGCAGCCCAAAAAGAGCAGGGATCTAGAGGCATCTATTGCCTGAGCAGCTCTGATAGGACATTTGCATCCTCTGTAAGAAAAGATGAGAAGCTGTAACACAGAGCAAAATAACTCCTTCTGTTGAGAGCAACATTCCAGAGCACCAAGACTGGCAGTTCCCCCCAGCCCTCCACCCACAGTGACAGCTCCTTCATACTTGTTTAGAGGGAATTCTGCAGAATGCAGTAACTGAGAGCAGAATTTGAATTTCAGAGCTGTATCAGAGATCCTAAGGGCTGAACATGGCCTAAAAAAACCCCTTTCATCAGGGGCTACTGCTGCTTTTTAAGAACTGGTGCTGTAAAGCTCTTGCTGGCTGCCTGCTGACCAAGGGACACCTTTACATATGCAAGCACTGATCACAGCAGTTGCTCGGAAGTCTCCCTGTGAGACCTGTCTGTCCACAGCCAGTAGATACCATGTGTGCATATTTTTCAGAGTCGTGCTGGTGTGGCTTGACGGCAGAAACCAGCCTGGTTGGATTATTTTCTATCCTAGCTGCTTTCTACCAACACGGCAGCTGAACCACCCAAATGTGTCCACTGCCATCTATTGGTAAAACTGCAGAGAGACAATATTTTCTTATAGTTCTTCAGTATCTGTTGTTAGAGACAAACCTTCGGGACTTTGTGATAAGGATAAATACTTTTGAAGGCAGCTGAACACCTGACTCAAGAAAGAATTTTCAGGGCATCTACTTCTCTTATCGCCTCCTTTGGAAAATTCAGCTCTGCAACAGAGCCTACATGATGTAAAAACTTTGTCCTCTTTGCAGAGGTAGGAAAGACTTTTTAATGTGAGCAGTGATAGTGTTCTCATGGCTATACCCTTTGTGAATATGGGAGACATCTCTGTTTATCCAAACTGAGGACCTCAGTAGATCATTTCCAAATGACTCAGGAAAGGTTGTTTTATATTTTAACCGTAGCACCACTAAAAGACAAAACACAAGATTTTCGACCTGAGAAGCACATGGATGTTGTGAGTGTGTGGGATGGGCCAATATATGGATGGAGCAGAACTGGCTTGCAGCACCTGAGAAACTTTTCTGCCGCCTTTGGGTTGAGCTGGTTTCCACACCTCACAGTTTTCATGGGTAAGTGGGGCAGTGCTGTGGGCTCTGGGGGGAGTTATTTCCAGTTAAGAGAAGGTTTATGGAAGAAAATCCTCAGCCCCCTTATCTTTCACTGGTTCTGGGAGAGGCATTCAGAGAACACTGGTTTTATAGGAAGATTTAAGTGAAAGAGGACAGCCCCAAACCATACAGATCAGAACAAAACAACTGAACATAGAGGACAGTGCTGTGTCCTGATCTGAGACCAATAACTGGCTATTTATCACAGTCCAATGGTGCCTTCTACCTCTTGATACCAAACCTCTGGAAGAGGAAGGACCACAGACATACTGCTCATCTGCAACAGCTGTGCCTAGACCAGCTGCTCCTTGTTGGATCATCCCACAAAAGCCATTTCTGCCTCCATCTCAACTATAAAGCAAAGGGTGGTGACACCTCTCTGTTTCCATAAAGTGCTTCAGGACCTGTGAGTGGAAACCCTCTCTGTCAGGTCCTCAGCAACCCCCTTAAATCCAGGGCAGGCCTAGACTTAGAAGGAGGAAAAGAAACACACAATACACCACCTGCGAAATACCATGAAAGAAAGAAAAAAATCCCAACAAATCAGCAGGTCCTGAAATGTAAATAATTGTAATAGCTGTATGGAAGTAACTGCACGTGTCCTTGCTGAGCCCTGTGGTGGGTTTGACTCAGAGTATGTCTTTTAGCCAACAGATGGGTTTGCTTTAGAGACAGGTGGAAGGAGGAATGAGGAAAGGGGGAATTAAAAAAGCAGCTCAGCTTGAAGAAGAGACCAAACACCCTTCCATGCATGAAGACTTGCAAGGTGCATGCCTTTCAGCCTTCTTCCACTTGCAACCCCTTGAATAATCAGATGGAGGTGTTCAACCACTGCCCAGGCTGATTTTCCTTTGAGATCTTTCAGAATCTTATGAAAGCAGTCTGAGGATCTCTGGGGCCCAGGGACTGTAGGTTAAAATCCACTGGGTTGGTTTCACTCCAAGGATGACCCTGTTCCAGGCCAAGGATGTAATTGCAGTGGGTCACAAGTAGATGGAGTAAGAACATAGCAGTGATCAGATACTGCTGCCAGCTGGCCCAAGATCCAGACCCCTCAGAGACCAAACCCAAACAAACCCAGGGGAATTTCCAATCTCCATTTATCTCCTAATCTCTAGTAAGAAGTGAAAACCCCGAAGCTGGTCGCTTAATGAACTTTTCCAAAGTCCTTGGAATTATTTCTCATACCCTCACCCATATCTTACTGAAGCCTCAGTCTCTGGTTTTCAGAGCTTCCAGCAGCTAGCCAGGAGGTTTTAGAGATGGCAGGAGCTCAGGATGAACATACCCTGTACCATCCCTGAGGTGACAGGTTGGCAGCTTAAGTAGAGGCTGTTGGTTCAGGTTCTCGCCCATGCTTGTACTGCCCTGTACCATGTCATTTACACCTTAGCCTTATAAAGCAGCATGTTGGTCCCCTCCACGCCAGGGTATGATGCAAGCAGGGGTGGGTGATGAGCGACCACCTACACATCTGAAAAAAGCGCATTGATTTCTGTCAGGCATCACGGGTCTCTCCACCAGGAACGCACATCTACTTCCCACCATTCATCCACTCCATTGACCTCCTTAAATACATTAAGTCATTGTTTCCCTTCACTGGAGATTGACAGGTCTTTCTGCCTTCATGCCTTTCCTCTCCCCTCCCAGGCATTTCTTAGGGGGTCCCTGAAGTGCCAGGAATCCAGCAGTCTTACCCAACTCCACGTATGCCAGGCCAAGCAGGAGCCCAAACAGAAGTGTCTTCATGCTGAGAGCAGATCCTTGCAGTCAGGACAGTAAAGGAAAGCTGCTTCCAGGGAGATTTATATGTTTTCCCACCCTCCTGCTCCTATTGGTCCAGTGGGTGGATTCCCTCGGAGTGACCGGGGAGACCTCAGCTCCAGTCAGGATTGGGATTTGTAGAGGAACAACTTCCCTAAGGAGATGACATCACCTCAATGAGCAGACTCCCGCCAGATGTCATCTCTTCTTCAGGTTTATGTCCTGGGGCTGGTCCCATGGAGAAAGAAAAACACAGCTTGCTCTGCAAGGGGTGGCCCCATGCCGGTGCCTGGATGGGGAATGTGACACGGTATGTTTGTTGCTTCAAGTCTGGCTCTGTGAGCCAAGAGCTGAGTTGTGTCATGCATGTTACATTGAGCAACAACAGTCAAGATGCCAGAGGCAGCAGACTGGGCTTCCACATATGTTTCCTCAGCCTCACCAAACCTTGTGCCATGTTTTCATGCCTGCTGCTCAGCTGATGTGGCTGGGTTTGGCCAAAACATGTCTATTTTGTCTATTTTCCCAAACCCAGTGTAAAAGGAAGCCTGGTTTCTGGCTCCCAGGGGTTTACTTGTTGACTGAGTCCTGGTGCTGAGCTGTTGGGCACAGGAATCACAGAATCACAGTATAGTGGGTGTTGTAAAGGACCTCTGGGGATCATCTTGTCCAACTCCTCTGCTCCAGAAGGGGCATCCAGAGCAGGTTGCCCAGGACTGTGTTCAGGTGGGTTTGGAAACTTTCCAGAGAAGGAGACTCCACAACCTCTCTGGGCAGCCTGGGCCAGGGCTCTGGCACCCTCACAGAAAATAAGTTTCTCCAGCTGAGGAAGGCCATTGGAGGTGAAGATGGAAGACGGTGCTTCCAAGTGTAGGATTTGGGTATGTCCTTTTTTTTTCAGGTCCATCATGCTTATGGAGTAGGACATCGTGCTTTCTTTTGTAAAGCTGTCAATTATTTATCAATTTTTATTCTGAAGCTAGGAAATAAAGCCAACATGAAGAAATGGGTCAGTCCTCCCACTGCAGTACCTTCCTGACAGAAAATTTCACTTTATGCATTTCAAGGCAACCATTTCAAACAGAAGGGGGTTGGGTTTTTTTGTGTTGTTAGTTTTTTGGTTGTTTGTTTTGTATCTCATGAAATATTGGTGAAAACAGCTTAAAAAGTTTGCAGGGAGAAACGGAGAAGGAGAAATGCTTTGCTCCTCCCTTTTGACTGAGCCAAAGACATTTTATATTTCATAGGGAAAGCTGATAAGTCTTCATGTTGCTCTTGTTGTGCTCCAGCATGGAAAACTCCAGCATTATGCAATTTCCTGTAAAACAGCTGAATAAGCTGAAGAAATTAAGTTAATGAATTGTTGTGAAGCACTCAGAGACCTCAGGGATGGAGACAAGGTGAGTGCACAAGCTGATTTAATGACTGGGGGTTTGTTTGTCACTGGCTTGTTACGGCGATTAACGTGGGTATTACTACCATTCCCAGTTTGAGAATGGGGCTTTGGGGAAAGTGCTGCTGCCTAAAGGGTTCTCAGTAACTTGAGAAGCATTGCTATTGAAAATTTCCACAGTCACAGATGACACAAAGCTGAATGAGCTGGGGCAGCGGCATCACTACCGTGCCATGGGAAAGGGAGGGAAAAACATGCACCCTAATGCTTGCTTAACTGTGAGAGTGAAAACCAGCATTTATTTTACTTGCTGTGTTGTCAAAGACCAAGTACCTAAAGGAAAACAGTGCAGACATACTTCCCTAGGTATATAGGAAAGACTCCACTCTGTGAAAGCCACCAGAGTTGGTTGCATCCAGATCCTTTCTTCTAACTGAGCAGATCAAGACACATTTGAACAACAACTTAATTAACATCCGTGAAACTGGAAAAGATCCAGTGCTTTAAGCATTCAAGGTGGTTATGCCTCAAGAGATAAGCATGACAGTTGTTGACACATGAAAGTTCACAACAGTAAAACGCTGCTTGGCAGATGGTAAGTAGCTTGCTGAAATGGAGATGTCCACACAGATGTGTTGTAAGGGTCTGCCTGTACTTGAAAGGCACTGCATCCTGAGAAATCCTTGGAATAAATCAGTGTGGTCAAAGGAATAATGATAGGAAACTTAATGAGTCTGTCCAGCCTGGTGGAAACTGTCCCTCACTTGGGGGACTGGACATAGAATCATAGAATCATAGAGTCATTTTGTCTGGAAGAGACCTTTAAGGTCATTGAGTCCAACCATTAACCCAGCACTGACAGGTCACCACTAAACCGTGTCCCTCAGCACCACATCTCCATGGCTTTCAAACCTCTCCAGGGTTGGGGACTCCACCACTGCCCTGGACAACCTGGGCCAGGTTGACAACTCTTGCAGGGAAGAAATTGTTCCTCATGTCCAACCTAAACCTCCCCTGCTGAAACTTGAGGCCATTTCCTCTTGTCCTATCACTTGTCCCTTGGGAGAACAGACTGACCCCACCCAGCTCCAACCTCCTGTCAAGGAGTTGTTGAGAATAAGGAGGTCTCCCTGAGTCTCCTTTTCTACAGGATGAACAACTTCAGGTGCCTCAGCTTCTCCTCATCAGACTTGTGCTTGAGACCCTTCCCAGCTCTGTTGCCCTTCTCTGGACATGCTCCAGCCCCTCAATGTCCTTCTTGGAGTGAGAGGCCCAAAACTTAACACAGTATTTGAGGTACAAGGGATGCAACAGAATGGTAGGATTATTTGCCTCTGGCCAGTGCAAAGCCACTTAACTCTGTCTAATGGCTTGCAAAAGTTCAAGATCTGTCTGTGAGAGGCAGATCATCAGGAAACCACCAGACCTGGGGTTGTTAAAACTCCTGCTGACTGGCTGAGTGTGAGTGCCAGACTTTAGGGAGAGAGGAGTTAGGATACTGCCAGTAAAACTGTGGAGGAAAGGGAAGACTTACAGGTATTAGTTGATCTAAAGATAACCAGGAGCCTCCAGAGAGATGGACCCCTGAAAACAAAACCAAACACAAACAAGCACAGGTGGTGTCAAGTCATGTGTTGAGGTGAAAGTGAGGCTGTTATCAGGGTGAGTATGGAAAGTGCTAACCCTGTCATGAAGCTCCGGTGGCTACTCATCTGGAATTTTGTTGGCTCTGTCAGGAAAGAATGGGGTCTTGTTGGAAAAAAAAAAAAAAAAGTCCAGATGGGAACTAATGGGAAGACTGGAAGAACAGGATCCATCCCCAACAGTACCCACTGGAAAACACTGGCCACTTTTATCCTGTAAGATCAGGGGCTGAGTGGAGATAAATTTATTTTATTTTTCCCCTAGAAATACATTGCAAGCATGGAAAACAGAGCTACAGAAAGAAAAGCTCTGTAAGGTTAACAATCACACCAGACTAGAGCTAAGACTAGCATCAGTTAAATGAGACAATCAGAGGTAGGGTCTAAAACACTAGGATAAATTGAACTCTTCCTAAAAACAAATTCAGGGTAGAAATCCCACCTGCTTTAAGCTGTAGCTTGATAAATATGTGGAAGAAATGGCTTGATATAAGTTAGGACATCCTTGGAGAGCTTGTAGGGCTGGGGAGGACCTGTCTTTGTCAGTGGTGGAATAAATTCTAAGCAAGGTTTTGAACACTGAGCAACTGGAGCCATAAGGGACTTCAGTTGAAATGTCATTCCAGGTCTGAAGATCTGAGAATGTAAATGAGGTGTGGTGTGTAGGGAGAGAGACTTTGGTGCCAAAAGCCTCTCTGAATCTTCCGTGGTATCAAACCAAAACCAGTACTAGCTTGTCCCTGTAAGACTATCCTTTAGAAGGTAACCTAGGTAGGTGTAATCTCTTCTTTCTTATTACATATGCAAGAAAAGGCAGGTGACACAAATTCAACATTCACAGGCAAGAAGGCTTTAGCAAACATCTGATCTAACTTCTGTTCCAGTTAATTCTTGTTTGAATGAAAAAGAAACTGAGTTTTATAGAGAAGTCCTGTGATGAGGAGTGTACACCAAGCTTTGAGAAGCTGTTCCAGTGGCCAGTTATCAGTCATGTGTGAAATTTCTGTGATGATTTTACAGCTTCTACAACCAGTGACTCTTGTTACCCCTCTCTACTAAACTTAATCATTCACTGTTGCAATTCTCCTCTCCCTCATGGAGATGTATTTGTCCAGGATAACTCTTTTCTAGACTTTGGTGGGCTCATTGACTCCTTCTCTGGAAGCTATGTCCTCCAGGTCTTTAATCTTTCCAGTGGTCCTTCTCTGAACCACCTCTTAAATTACCACCTTCTGTCCTGCATTGTCCAACCCAGAACTAGATGTTCTCTTGCAGCAATAGCCACTCCAGATCCAGGCGTAAACTGAATGGGTCCTTCTGTCTTTCAATTGGACAGGGTGCTGGGCCATCTTGTCTATACCATGCTTTTGACAAGAAAGTTTGGACCAGATGATCCTTGAGGTCTCTCCCAACCTGGTATTTTATGATTCTATGGTGATTCTATGAGATGAGCATCAAAGAGTATTTGACACTGCAACCATGGCATAGCTACAGCATTAGTTTATCTGAAGTTAATGTCTTTCTTGGGAGCTGCTTTGCAGGATGAAGTTTCTGTCAGGTTTCCAGTTACCATCATGATGGCTGGAATATAGGAGAGTACAGAGACTACTGATTAGTGTTGTTGTTGAGACAACTTGAGTTATGCTGCTGAGATTCAGGGACAGTAGGTTTTGGTTTTTACTGGGGGACATTTGGATGACTCTGTCTGTGGGATCTACCATCTTCGTCTGTGACTCAGTATCAGGAAATCATGCTGTCCATCACCATGACTGCAGAAGTGCTTGATGATGTGTTCAGCTAATCAAGGCTCCCACCTCTCACAGGTGTGCACTAATAACAAGTCTATAGGCTTGTTCGGGTGGAGCTGCTCTCCACCCTCCTGATGAAACTCTGCCACTGGGCAGAAAGGAATGCAGGTTTCATTAGGCTGGAGAAGGGTGAAAGTCTGAGCATGACTCACTGAGCACCCTCCCCCTAGGAGCTTTTTAGGTCTTTCTTCCAGGGGCTGTTTGATACAAAAACACACATGCCTTCACATAGAGGAGTATCAAAGAGCAATCCAGAGTCCCAGCACTGACTCAGTTAATCTGTAAAGAGCTTTTACTCCTTTCTGCCCATGCCTGTGCTTTATTTGGTGGTTTACACATCCTGTCTGAAGCCCCATCCTTGGAAGTTTTTAAGAACAGACTGGATGGGGCTCTGAGCAACCTGATCTAGTGGGAGGTGTCCCTGCCACTGGCAGGGAAGTTGGAACGAGATGATCTTTAAGGTCTCTTTCAACCCTGACAATTCTATGATTCTATGTGAGATGAGAGATTGAACCTCTCCAAGCAGAGAAGGAAATTGTATTCTTATGTCCCAAATTCTGACACACTAACCTCTAGGCTAAAAAGCAGGTGCCTTTCTGCAGATGGCTGGAAAACCTCCACCCCAACTGTATTTTTAGGAAAAGGAGTGATGTCTGTTCAGTGCTCTCAGAGAAAAAGGGGGAGTCCACAGACATGGACTTTACACTTGCAGGTCCTTTTTCTTCTAGCCTCAGGGTTGAGGACAAACCCTTCAGGAATCGCCTCACCAGCTACGTTTGGTCAGCCCTGGGAATGTAGGTCCCCCAGGCATTTGCAGAAGTCATACAAAATTTCCACCACGTGGTTCTGGACTGCACCACAGAGTGATGGGTATTTAGAGCCAAGGCTGAAGGGTACTGAGGACTGCTATTGGCTGGGAGTCTCTGATGTCTTGATCCACACTTTGGTCAGCTGGTGGAGCTGCAAATCTTTGAGCAACCTTCTTCAGTAGTGCAGGAATGGACAACATGCAAAGTCTGGCCAGATACAGGGCCTGGTACCTCTCTTTCTTTAACAGGAAGAATTTCTCTCCTTATCATATAATGGAATCATAAAATGGTTTTGGTTGGAAGGGACCTTAAAGATCATCTAATTCCAACTCCCCTGCCATGGGCAGGGACACCTCCCACTAGAGCAGGTTGCTCAAAGTCCCATCCAACCTAGTCTTGAATGCTTCCAGGGAGGGAGCATCCACAGCTTCTCTGGGCGACTGTTCCAGTGTCTCACCACTTTAACAATAAGAATTTCTTTCTTACATCTAATCTAATTCTGCCTTCTTTCAGATAAAGCTGTTACCCCTCGTCCTGTCACTACACTCCCTGATAAACTATCGATTAGGCTTTGGTTGTTCAAAGGACAAGAGAAACGAAATGGAGTTCTCCCCGTTAACTGAAGACCTTAGTCAAAATCAGTTACTATAACTGAGTCTGTGACTGAACATTGAAGTGAATGACATCATTTTATCAACCCTTCAATATCGTCTTCTGTGCGGGACCAAGAGCTGCGGCAAAAACCCTGTCCCTCACACTACTGCTTCGTGTCTCATGTCTGTCCCCAGATATAGACCTAGATGCCTTATCATGAAGTATTCTCATGGTGCACATTGCAGCACTATAAAAGGAACAGCATAATAAAAAAGCCAGTCCCCATCACTGGGATCTATGTGGCCAGGACCAAAAGTTGTGGGGGCACAGATTAACAGCAAATGTGGAAGACAATAACCTTCAAAAGTTTGCACAGTCACAAACCAATTGAAGGACACAAAATCCCAAATGGGAGTCACCTGACAAGTACAGCTTGTCTTCTATAACTTAGATGTCTCCTGGGTGAATCACCCTACATCTTTACTTTTGCAATCAGGCAGACACAAGCACAATTCATCAGAACTGCTTTAGACAAAAGCCTTGTCAAAAAAAAAAAAAAAAAAATAGCACTGTGGAGTATCTGTTTCCCTCCTCTGGCTTTGAAAGTCACCTTTCAAAGGTGAGGACTAGGTCACCTGGAGGCCTCTCCACAGCAAGCTTGTGTATTTTGTCATAGAATCATAGAATGGTTTGGGTTGAAAGATCATCTAGTTCCAGCCCCACTGCCATGGGCAGGACACCTTTCAGTAGAACAGGTTGCTCAAAGCCCTGTCTAACCTGGCTTTGGACACTTCCAGGAGAGGGCATCTACCACCCCTCTGGGCAACCTATTCCAGTGTCTCACCACCCTCACAATAAAGAACTTCTTTCTTACGTCTAATCTAAATCTACCCTCTTCCAGTTTAAAGCCAGTACCACTCATCCTATCACTACATGCTGTTGTAAAAAATCCCTCCTCAGCTTTCCCAACAGCCCCTTTAGGTACTGGAAGGCTTCTGTAAGATCTCCCTGGTGCCTTCTCTTCTCCAGGCTGAACAACCTAAACTGTCTCAGCCTGTCCTCACAGGAGAGCTGTTCCAGCTCTCTTGTAATTTTTGTGGCCCTCCTCTGGACTTGCTCAAACAGATCAATGTTCTTCTTATGCTTGGGGCCCAGAAGCTGAGCACAGTGCACCAGGTGGGGTCTCACCAGAGTGGAGCAGAGCTGCAGAATCCCTTCCCTTGACCTGCTGGTCACACTGCTTTTAATGAAGCCCAGTGTACACTTGGCTTTTCGGGCTGCGAGCACACAGTGCCGGTCCAAGCTGAGCTTCTCATCAACCAGCATCCCCAAGTCCTTTTCGTCAGGGCTGCTCTCAATCCATTCTCTTCCCAACCAGTATTTGTGCTTAGTATTGTCTGACCCAGGTGCAAGACCTTGCACTTGGCCTTGTTGAACTTCATGAGGTTTGCATGGGCCCACCTCTCAAGCCTCTCCAGGTCCCTCTGG
>WTSP01019403.1:0-32919 GCA_025331215.1 Actenoides lindsayi | reverse complement strand
ATATAAAAAACCTGCTGGGTTTATATAAACCTGCTGGGTTTTTATATATATACATACACACACACACATATATACATCTACATATAAATAAACCCCAAAGCAGCACTTGCTCTTGCAATACGTATAAAAGGTTTCAAGAGCGACATTAATTCCAGCAGGTGGTTTTTTTCTTTTAATACTTCAAACATACACCCAGTGACTGCATGAACTACTGAGGTTCAAGTATCAATCAAGGGGACACCTCCCTCCAACGTGTTACGGATGTGTGCAATAAAGGGAACCTACCACATTCAGTGACTCCTCCCAGGATGAATCGCAATGACTGCCCTTTGCCTGGATGTCTAAAATGATATTAGGGATCCAATTTCCTAGAAAAATTAAGCAAGCAATCACTTGACATTGAATGAATGAGAAAAACGGGGAGTAGGGATGCAAGTTGTTCAGGGATAGATCATTCTGCCCTCTGTCCTGACAAAATTTGTGCTGCTCCTTAAGAAAAAAGAATCATACAGGGGCTTGCTGGATGAACTGTTTGTACTTCTATTAACTACATATTTGAAAAATGTTTATTCATATACTTAGTGTGTTCTGTCTCTGAGTCTTTTTGGGAGGACGTGCTTTTTTTCTTTCTGAGGAAAGACCACAGCAGCAATTGCCGCATCTGCTGTTGTTTTTCAACCGCTGCCATTGTGCTGCTAGCAGAGAACGGGCATAATGACTTTAAAAAAGCTAATTCAACATCTGTTTTGGTACTGATGGTAAAAGCCTCTCCCCAGATTAGACGGTACTATGAAACGATAAGGCTTCAATGTCCCTTTTGCCAGGAACAGTCCCAAACATAGTGTTAAATTTCAGGTATAAAAGTATCTGTGCCTTGGCTTTGCTGTCATTCTACCTTGTACTAACACCTGCAGTTTTAGCTGACTGGGAAACATAGGGTTTTTAGAGCAGCAAAAATAAGGTTTTTATCCATGTGTTGTTGAGAACTGCGTTCTGATTGTAGCAGTAGCTGACCCAGACAGTATGGATTCATCTTGCCCTGTCCAACAGTCACCATATATTGAGGTCTCCTAGGAAAGAGTGAGCCTCACTCTCATTCTCCCAGTCTCTTTGTTTTGGGCTTTTTTTTATCTCAGAGGGTTTCCTGAGTCTGTTGTGGTTTGTCACTGTTTAACACAAAGGTTTAATTGTTTTCAGGCAGCTCTACAATACAGAGATATCTGGTCCTTGTTAAGGCTCTGCAGGGTGCACCTGAGAAACTGGGGTTTATCTATTTGTCAGAATGGCTGCACATCTCACGTTTGCAGATACTGGAAATTACCTCAGAGCTTTAGATACTGGATCATATTGTACAAATTAAGGTATTTAAGGAGGAGTCAATCTCCATATTTAATTACATGACTACTAATTTTCTGGTTTAGTTAACTCCCATGTATCCATAACATTCTTCTTCTTACCTTTCTTACTTGTTCTGCTGGCATGATCTAATGCAGCCTTCCTAAGTTTCTGAACATACTGTAGAACTCCCATTAGTGGTATACGTTGATCATTTTCATACGCCGTGATAAAAACTGAAGGGTAACACTGAGATTAAAAAAAACAAAACCAGTTAAATACTTGGCAACTGATTTTTCTCGAAGTGAGCAAGAAATTTTTCTCTATCTTACTGTACTACCTGTACAGCGTACTATACTACTATAAGCAGACCTATAACAAAAGCAGTTTTTGAAATCTATCGATTATTTAGGGGAAGGCATCTGGTTAATTTCAGTGGTCACAACTTCAAATATTGGTAAGATTATTACTGAAATAGTTTATATTTGTATGAATGATTGATTTAAACACAAAGCAGCAGCTTAGATAATTCTAAAATACTGAGTTTTAAAGCACTGAAAAGGTAAAACAAGACTTTCTTCTTTTTTTTTTTATTTTCAGTTATCCATGTTTCGTTTTCTTATAAACAGCTACACTTTATTACTGTAGTATTCCACATAGAAGGCATAGGTTTTTTTACCTGTGGCTTAATATTCTGGTATGGACAATAGCTTTTGATATACTTCATATGTTTTTCATCTGCTAATGGATTTCCCCATTCTTCCTGTTCTTCAATTGTCAGTGGGAGATGAGTTTTCATCATTGTATTCAGAACATCTACAAAGGGAGCCTTAGAAGTTGTTATTAAAAAAAAAAAAAAGTTGGCAAATAGGACGGATGACCCAAAGTGCCTATGTCAAGATTTGCTCAAACAAATGAGGAAAGTGAATTCTGAATTGGAATGCTTCCAGTTCTGAAACTGGTAAAATCAAGCAGAAACTAGATTATCTGTAGAAGATCTGCAGCATCTCACCTGTAAAACCATGGCTCTGATAAGTTCTGGATCAGTGTTGCAGAGGGCTCCTGCTAGAACTCCTCCAGCACTGGCAGCTGCTAGTGCTGTGTATTTTGGCTGAGAAAACCCTCGTTCGTGAAGCAGCATGATGCAAGCCTTAAGGTCATGGAGACCTTTGAGTTTATTATGCTGACATCCATCTTTGTGCCAGCTAAGGCCAAGCTCTCCTCCACCCCTGAAATTTAAAACAATTCAAGTTGGAGTCTCTTTCACGGCACAGCAAAGCTTTAGATAATGAAAAGACAGCAGCAGCCACGGAACTCCAAAAACACAGTTTGCCTTCTCAATTACAACTTTTCTCTTGTCTTGTTTTTATCCTCTTTTACACAATATGCAAGAAAAGAAAAATAAAAATCTGTGCATGGTAACTGGTGAAAAACCTCCATGCCCTTTTGTGCTTGTGTCCTGGAACTCACAGGGAAAGCACCACTTCAGGAAATGACACTGTCATGCTAGGCAATACAAATAAGACACTAATATTATCTTTTCATACAGGAAATTATTTTAATAACTAAAACACTTTCAAAACTTCTATCACTAACACTGGTATTTATAAAAAATAGTAAGCCAGTATTTCTGCATGCTACACTAAGACTCAGGATTTGTCTTCTGCATAGCTTAAATTTTAAGACTTTTTTTTTTTTTCCTAGTTTGTAAATTTCAAATACTACTTGAAATGCTGCATTTTTCTCAGACAGAATTTTAAATTTTACTTATATTCCTTTCTATGCAACTACAATTTTGGTTCTAAACCATCTGAAGTTTCCTTATTTTAAGTTGAAAATGAATTAACTGTTTAGTCTGCCAAATTCTTCATCTTTGGATGCAGAATCTATCTTAATCTAGGACTGAATTGTATCTTTAGACAGTTAGAGGGGGTGGAAGAAGAAACAGCACAGTGCTTTACACAGAATGTAGCAGGATGAATATATTTGTATGTTGAATTTATTTTGGAACTGTGTTTCAAACAATTGCTTATTCTCCCCTTCCCCTCTCTACAGTGATTCTTTTGTTACCATCTTTACCTACTGGATTATTAGCTCAATGAAAATGTGAAGCTTACTGTACACAGTGGTTTTATAAACCTAGTAGATTTGTATCTAAACTGGAGACAGAGGATTTAGCCAATAAAAGAACAGGAGATGCAGGTTAAATGTTTAGTTGTTGCTCTAGAAGGTAAATGGCTTTCAGAAGATGCAGACTGAACATTAGTACACAATGTCCTCGGAAAGAGAGGGTGATAGCATGTCATTGCAATTTTAACATGTTATCAAAATGTTTCGTGGGCAAAGGTGAGACCAGATGTAATGAAACTTCAGAAGATTAAAAGCTAAATACAACCATCCTGCTGATTTAAGAAACCTAAATGCAGTATGTAGTCTTAAAATATTTTTCTTCTTGAGGTAAATACAATTTTTTTAAAGACTACTTAAAAAAAAAAAAAAATCTAAAAAGAGGTGGAAGGGAAAACCATGAAGCCTTAGGTATAGCTACATGAAAAAAACTTTCTTTACCTCTTCAGTTGCATATCAAGAAATACCTGTATAGCCCACAGATTAAAATCTGAATTCCATTTTATATTTGACTTACCTAACATGGCAATATGCTAATATCCACCCCTCTTCAATTAACATCAGCTTCTCTTCTTTAAAGCTCATGTTCAAATCTATGCCATAAGCTCCATATACATGAACTAGAAGTGGTTTCCTGTGCAGATCTTTAGAATTCCTATTATGAAAAACTGTAATTGGCACCAAAGTTTCATCCTGGAAATGAAGGAGTATTTTACAATAAAGGACATTTCAGAAATCTCAGTGATACATGGCAATGAAAACTTCAATTATTTATTTTTAAATGTGGTTTTCTGATTACAGTAATTTTTTCACTTAGAATGTACCAAGCACTCTTGAAAAATAAAGCAAGAGACTGAACCTCTGCTGTGTAGGCTTATGGATGCAGAGTATAAAATTCATTTAAGTGCAACACCTGAGGAGTTTTTAAGCTACCAAAGCACCCAAGTCTTTCCTCCCCCTTGAACACCAAGAATATCTATTATTAACAAAATAGTTTACTACTTACTCCAGCACCAACTCTTTATTAACATCTCCAATTTTTTTAATTCAGGCTGTTAAAAACTTTCTTTTCTTCGTCTATACTGTGTAGCTGGGTGTCAGGTGTTCTTTTCAACAGCTGGCATCTTTTTCATTTATCATGGAGAGTGTGATACCACACATCAACTAGCAAGTCTAAGTTATACCATACTAAGATCCTTGACTCATCATGTACTGTTATCTCCTCAAGCATACCCAGGTTAATGGAAAAAATTATCACGACTCGTTCCTCTCTATAGCACTGAAGAAAACACCCACTGTTTAGTAACTATAGCACCAACTGCTCTTTACATTTTTTTAATCTCTATTCCCTGCCAAATGCAATTTCTTTAAATGGGTGGGGACAAAGGGGTGAATAAAGGGAATGAGAAAAGGACTGGAAAATCTTACCTTGCTTTTAGCTAGTAAACGTGTAGTGTGACAATTTGTAATAATTGGTACCTCTTGCACAGCTTGTTCAATGAGATTATTTTCTTCAAATGAATATGCAAAACGCTTAGGAGGGTGTACTGGAGAGGTGAGCTGAAAATAGCAAGTGCTGGTGGTATGTTCAGGATGAGATTCCAATTCAAATTCACAGGCCCACGTAGGTAGCTGAGAACACACAGCATTTCAAGTGAGACCTTTACACTGTTTCTGTGAATTCTGCCTAGTGTGACCTTCAAAGGATAAGATTTTTGAAGATCAAGCTAATTATCTTCAGTTTGTATGCAGCACGATCTGTGTTTCTTTTAAATTCAGTAATGGAACAGGGAAAATGTGGAAGACTTCGGCAAACTTTTCTCCTAAGGCCACTGGATCAAGTTCAACAAAAAAATCCAAATTTTAAAAATCCAAATTCAGTTTAAAGTGGGCATTGGTGCAATTTTTAAAATATTTTTTTTAATTACAACATTCTTTCAAATTATTCTGCATTTTTTTTTTAATTTTTTTTAGATCCTATTTCCCCTCTGATTTCCAGTGCTACTTAAACACGATACACAGCCAAGACCGTGTCGGTTGTTATGCTTTTGCTGTGAGTTAGCTCAGTAATGCTAAGCCACAGAAAACCCCTGCCTCTTAACTTTGTTCCTTGTGCCAGCCATTGTGAAGAACAAAACCTTTTCCTGGCACATTCACCCTCAGACACTTACCGCTATTATATTTAAGATTTTAAACTCTGCTAAGAATAAAAGAAATCAAGATTTATTCTTTGAGAGCAGCAGGGACATAGTCAACCCTCTGCCAGGCCACTACTTACTTGGGTTAGGTTGCTAGAGACTTCTGAAATGGCAACAGAAGTCCAAGTTCTCCAGAGTAACTGCAGACCCTTTCTGAATAAATAAACTGCGACCATTTTAAAAAAACAAGGTTTCAGAGACCATAGGGTGTACTTGGAAAACATTTTTCTGTAGTGGTTTTATAGAATGCAGCAGTGGTAGCTTGTTGCAAATAAACTTGCAAGTAGTTGTGATTGTATTTTTCAGGCAAACAAATCAAATATTTCGTTTGAATGGTGTCTAGAAATTATGGGTTTGAATTGAGTCACTTTGGTTTTAATCCACTAGTAATTAGCAACAGCTAGAGAGAGGAAGAAATACTTTGCACAAATTGTACTGCAATGTCAACTGTTCCCGTTTATTATCAGATGGTGTCTATACTTGTCTTCTGAATGTTTTAATTGTCCTTCTGGGGGAGAGCCAGCCTTATTTCCTTGCTTACGCTGATGACTGTAACCCAAAATAGATCAAAAGTAGATTGTTTAGGGAATCAAGTCCTACTTTACATGAGACATCAGCTGTATTGTAAAGAGCTTATAAGTTAAAGAACAAACGGACTTGTAAGATAGCTGCTCTCTTACTTTCCAAGTGCTGCAATAAGCCACCACATGAAATCCTGAAGCACAGCCCCAGGTGATACAACTAGTTATGATGACAAACCTGGCGGTATCACAGTTTCCACACCACTTCTACTCTTGGAATTTATCTTTACTTTCATTATAATGTTAGCTAAAAAATAAATTAAATAGTGTTGGAGAAATATTATGCTGCTTAAGACATGCTAAAACATACCTTTATTGACTGAACTGCATGTGAAACAAAAGAAATTGCATTTAAGTAAAGATGGCCAGTATTCTTCAGGAACATAATACAGTGATCACTGAACATCTCCAGATCTACTAGCTTGGTTTGCTTTTCCAGTGTATAAACTAACTTCCAGTTCTCCGTGCCACTGGAAGCTACTGGTGCCTTCATCAACTATAAAACCAAAAAACAACCTTGCATTACTAAGATGTACAGACATAGAGGTGATCTTATGCAACATTTTTATTGCAAAAAATTATCAGTTTGTACTGGGGGGATTTGCCCGACTAAAACTGGAGGTTCCTAAGCAAGCTTTATGTGGGAAAATGGAAGAACAACTTAGTAACATTTGGAAAATTAAGTTCAATTCTCATAGATTAATCTGGAAAAGGTTTCATGCAGTAAGTGCTTTCAGTGCGGCCAGCAAAACTGTAGGTGGTTTGGTTATATAGACTGAGAACACCAACTTAAATTTTAATATAGGGGGAATACTTGTTTATGCATACTCATCTCTTGATGCTGCCAGAGGAGTTAGAATCCAACTGGCATGCTACAGGCGAGACTCTATGTACTACTATCAGTCTTTCAATCCATACAGCTCTCTGTGTAGTTCTCTTAAATTATTTCAGTAAGCTGCAAAGCACAGAATTAAAAGCCAGCCTTGCTATTTTTATACCATCTGCAACACGTACCTGAATGAATCCTATTATCAGGCAAAATTACCTTATATTCTGCAGGTTGTCCATATGTAGTAAGAATATATAACTCATCATTTCTGTGCTCAACGTGGTAAATGACCCCTTTTGTTCGTGCTTGTACAAGAGCAGGTAACTTAAAAGGATGTCTACAGTCAACAAGCCAAACTTCCGAGGTTGTCTTGCTATTGCTGTTGATAGTGAGAAAACGTTTATCTTTTGTGCTATATATGTCCACGAAGAATCTGTAAGGAATAATTAAAAAAAAAGCCAAACAAAACCTGATTAGTATTTTAATGATTGCTTCAGAATCACAGACTTCCATGTGCAAGGTAAGAAACAGCATGCTTGTAAGTAAGCTGGAGAAATTCTTGACTCCTTGGTTCCCAAACCCACTCCTGCTGCATTTATCCTGGGATTCAAAAACTCACAATCTTGTGTGTGGAACCTGAAATCTGCAAGGAAAGCGGTTCAGCTGTTGCCCAACTAAATCCAGGGTTTCTGCATCCCTGAGATAGCCAATATATCAATGAACTTCCAGTCTTTAAAATTCAGGCAAAAGTAAAGCTTTTTATTAAGCCAAAACCTAGGAACTGGTTTTGGAACTATCTAAGAAACTAAGAACTATCTACTGGTTTTAAATGCTTCTAAAAATCTAGAAACAGAAACCAGAATGATTACCCATGCCTGGATGCTAATATTAGACAAGTTCAGGCAGAAATTCAGATTAAAATTTTCTTTGAATCATCCTAACTAATTTGAATGTCACATCTTGGGCCATAGCAGTTTCTTTGCTGTTCTGAATCTTTTTCAGATTAAGAAGGATGTTTCTAAAAGCAAAACCAACCAACACAAAGATTTGGAAGATTTCATCAAGAAGTTGCAGGGTTGAGTACCATAGTCTGCATTATACAGATAAAGTTTATGACTGCAACAATGATCCCTCTAGACTTCAAAATATTTGACTGGTGAAGGAAAAGTAGATGTGTAGATAGTATTTTCTGTGCCTTTAATTATTTGCTGGGTTTTTTGGTACTATTGTTTTTTCTAATTGCATCCTCTTGACATCTTCAGGAGGACAGGCACAGCAGGGGATCTAAAGTCTGCAAGGAATCAGCCTCCTGCCTCTTTAATACACATGAATTTGGCAAGAGCGGGCACTGCACTCAGTAGAGATTCCAACAATTCAGCTCTGCTGACCTTACCTCTAAGAGAGTCAAGCTGAAATGCAGGTTATGCTTCTCCCCAAGTACTCTGACCTTGATATTACTTTTTTTTTTTTTATAGGAAGTCAAGAAATTTTCAGCTTCTAAAAAAAAAAAAATACTTGATTGCACACCTAAAAGAGCTGGTGAGATGCAGAATAGAACTGCTCAACGGCAACACAAAAGAATGTCTTGCCCTCTCTGATGAACAAGTGAGTTCAGCTATAAGCTGCAATAGCACATGAACCTTTAGAGTAAGTTTCTAGTAGATTTACTGTAATGCCTATGACCTTCAGAATTATGCCAACAGTTTCCCTATGGGGAAGTGTCAGGTCAGTGCAACTCGTTTTTCCAAAAGTAGGCATCAAATGCAGCTGGAACAACGGGATCTTATTTACTTCTTCTCAATTGCAGATGAAAGTATAATTGAAATTTCTTTACTGAATATATAACTTGAATTACGAATAATCACAAACATTTATGGAATGCTGTATAAATCTACCACATGCTATACGGCTGAAAAAGTCATTCTGCACTCAATTTAGCAAGAGCCTTCTTGCCTCCCTAAACCACTGCTTAAAGAAAGGTTATTGAGAGGGTATTCAGTCAACAGTAGTTCTATCTCTGGGAATGCTGTAATGATTTTGCTCATCCATTACCCAGAGCAAGGATTAGCCTGAACTTCTATGTTTTTTAAAAGATGTATCAGACATCAATAGCAAAATGAAATCCACAGTCTGATTTACCCTGTATGAAACTGTCACACGTTCATTAAAGGACACCCTGACCTGAGACTGACCTTGACATTTATAAACTCAGCTGAACTCGTGAGGTAAGAAAGGAAAGTTAAATCTCTGTTGATCACGTATCAAGAGGAGAACAGAGCACATTCTCAGGCTGCAAAGGCACTACTGACAGCAAAACACTACTTTAAAAAAATTCCTTTTACCATTTGGAATACAATACAGAAGAATTTGTTTTCAAAACCTGTTATATTTTACATACGAAATATTCTAGAATATGTAAAGGATTTGTTACAGTTTAGGTAAGTATTACCTTGCATCTTGTTCTGTGTAAACTAACTTAGTAAGTTTCTGGTTAGTGAAAGTGGTCATGAACACATTCTGGCATTTAAGGTTCTTCTGACTTGTGTAATACAGAACATCATCTGTGGCCCATTCTGGAAAAAAGACAAATGCATATCCAAGTTGAAACAGTGCATACAAACAACGAGAGAAAATGAAGCTCCACGAACACCGGACTCAGTGCTGAAAAACGTGGGTTGCAGCTGACATGGAACTGAGGACGGTACTTCTACATTTCAGAGGCTGGGGTAAGCCACAAAAAGATTTTTTCCGTGTTTTCTCCGAAACCCACAGAACAAGAGTCTTGTAGCATATTTTTAAAAAACAAAACAAAACAGGCAGAGGACAATTTTCCAGGGCCCAAGAAGAAGCTCTTGACCCTGCGGGGGTTCTGGAGGTAACAGGAAAATAGAAGATATGTGGCTGTTTAAAACTGAGCAGAGAAACAGAGGTTTACCTGGAGTCAGTGAGATAAATAAAGAGAGTATGAGCTCTGCACCACTGTATCTGACTGCATGCAAACCATTCAGAGACAAGAGATAATACTTTTGCCCCACGGGTACTGCTGAGATAAAAATTCTCCAGTTTCTATGCTTGTGTATGTGTTCACTCACATTAAAAATGTATAAAAACAGGAACCTTGCTATTCAGAAGTTTAGTCATCTGACTGATCCAGATGAATTACTGCTATCTCTGCTGCTCCTACAGCCACCAGAAAATGTGTAATACAGGTATGTGAAAAAGTCACTGTATGCTGTCTTATGCATAAATACTAACTTGCAGTACAAAACCCGAGCAAGTACCACACTGAAGCAAAGCAAACAATTTCCTATCTAAAAGTGTGGCTCCAGAGTGCACAGGTAGCTAAGGGCTCACTGTAAAGACAAGCCTTAAAAAGGGAAATCCAAGTTCTTCTACGGCCTAGCATTTAAAAAAACGCAGATGTAGATGTTTTAGAGCTTTCATTTGTCTGCCTGCTCTTGTGTACGATGCAATACAAGTAGGTACTTAAGTCATCTTAAGACCCAATTCTCTTGCTCATGATTGAGGTACCTCTGTACTTCATGATGCATCTGTACCTCACACCTGAGTAAGTTTCCAAAAATGAGTGTAATCTCTACCATTCTGATAGTCATTTTCTGTACTCTCATTGTCCATCATAATCTGTCACAACTGTAGGCAACAAGGAGTTGGTTTCTGATTCTTCCAGACAAGCCTAGATATGTGTTCAAATCAAGTACAGTGAAAAATGTCACTGGCAAATTTTCAGGCATGGTTTTCAACAGGCATTATAATAAACTTCAACTGTGCAAACACTTAAACCAGAAAATTCTTGCTACTCTTCATTTTTCTAACTAGGAATTTTTACCTAGAGATTTAAATTCTTTAAATTGCTTATTCTATTGTACTTGATATCGAACAATATAATCCAAAATACAAGATGAGGAACACTCTATGCATGCTATTGCACCTTTTCTCTTTTTTTTTCTATATTCTTTAACATAGTATAAAAAAAGAACAATTTTCCATTCACTTCAGTTTACCTCTGGATATTTTAAAAACAATGTAAAGCTCTGTCATCTGTTCTGAAAGAACTAACTCAAGGCCCGACCTCACTGGGCTCTGAGTTGTGACCCACATTCTAGTGTCCAGTTGAAATTCCAGCTAATACCTCAGAGTAGGTAGCACTTGCAGATTTTTCAGCAAAGCTAAGTGCCTACAGCTATCAGCGACTTTGGTCATAGCTGTAAGGATTTAGTAAGAACACTTCTCAAAAAGACCTTTATATTGCTAACAGTTAGATCAGTAAATTTTTAAAGAAGTGTATTGAATCCAATAAAGATATGCATGACTGTTCAAACATGTTCAAACATGTGTGACTGCTTTTACGAAGAAAGAAAATTAGTATCATGAAAGCAGTTACTTTCATCCACATCAGGTTAACTTGTAATTCTGCAGTGTGGAAGAAATCATAGATAAGAAACAATTGAACAGCTATAAGGATTAAATCTAAATTGTTGATTCCTTTTTTTCCTTTCTTTTTTTTTTTTTAAAGTATATTAGTATTATTTGTAGAATATAAAAAGTGTTGTGTGAAAGCTGTGATCCACAGGACATTTATAAACAACTTACCAAAACTAAATACACTTGGGATTACTTTTTCCATGACAGGAAAATGCCCAAGTTTCATAATAATGCAGGTTGCCTCTTCAGAATTTTCCCTTCTTACACTGATGGCCATGTAACTCTGATCTGGTGAAATTCTGATCCGTTGAATAAAGGCATCAGAAAAGCCAAGATCTTCAGTACTGAATAAAAAGTCAACATTTTCTTCATCTACTATATATGAAAAAAAAGAGAGAGAGCAAAAACATCCTGTAGTTAAGGCACTGTCAAAATGAACAGTGGTTGTCAATACTTTTATTTAACAAGTCTGCCTGAGATGTTCTCAAGCACACAACTGGCATTTATTATCACCAAGTATTTGTCTTGCAAGATATTTATAAATGCATTTTGTAAAAATAAATTTAAAAATTACAGTTCCAGGAAGAAAAAAAAATATTGTAGTTGTTATTAAAAATATTTTAGAAGTGCAGACCTTAGCTTCTAGTAAATGTATTAAATTTTAAAGTTCAGATACCTAAATTACAGTTGTTTTCAGTAAACACAGTATTTTTTTTTCCACCAGCTCAGAACAAAAAAAGCATGAATTTCCTCTATCTTTTTCAAAATGTTAAGTTAGGGCTCTGAAAAGAAGTGACTTCTCTCTCTCCTCTCTAGAAACTTGCCTTAGTACCAATATACATTGTTCTCTAACTCTGGACCTCACTTTTTCAGATTCAGGATTCAAGAATTATTAAATAATTTGGTAAAAGTATTTTTAGTTTATTTTTTTTAAGAAACAGACAATTAAGCTTTAATATAAGAGAAGTACAACAAGTGATACATGTATGACACTTTTAACAACTGTACCATGTTAGGAAGAGAAATCCCTTACCATCACCGGCTTTTGACAGAAATATGCAGCCATTCTCTTCAAAGTACACATTATTTCCAAACCTTATCTGTTCAATACAAAACAAACATGTTTCAAGTCCAACATATAGTTAGACTATTTCCTTAGAATCTCTACACTCAATCATTGTTCTGTACAACACAATTGTAATGTACACAAGTGACAAAATATAGCACGTATCTGTAATAGCGATGAAGGAATTGCACACTGAGGTTCTTTCAAAGTTATGGTGCTTATGCCACTTGCACCTGCTGTAAATTTAACAAAAGACTCAGATCAACTGCAACTGCTCTTTTAAGTTAAAATGTCTTGTATTCTTTATTGAAAAGCCAGATGATTAGTGTATCTTTACATGCTTTTGCCTATGGAGAAATTAAGGTAAAAACCCTGTCTTAACAGCTGTAAGCTGTTTTAAACATATGCTTTTACTATTCACAATTATTTAAATATTCAAAACTAGCACCATAAAATAATCACTAAAAGAGCATTTTACAGCAGGAAAGGCTTTACTGTCTTTTATTTGTACTCAATGATGACAATCATTTTTTGCCACTTACCTTTGGGCTTTCCAAATTGAACATATACTTATTGTGCAATTCTTCTACTTTTTCCTTGATTCTTTTTATCATAACTTTGTATCTTGCTGAAATGCTATTCCAGTTTTCCTGCTCCGATTTCAGAAGATTCTTGCACAAAAGTTCAGATGTTACTACTGATGTACTGTGATTCTGTTTGGAAGGGATTTTTGTTCCTTCCTGTTAAGTAAGGGAATACAACAAGGGCCACAGTACTCTCTACTCCAGTAAGAATATATTGAGGCAATAATGGTATTTCCTGAGCTACAGACCCCAAACCAACATTGCATTATTACAACAGTATGTACCATTAAAAAGAAAAAAAAACAGTCAGAGTAAGTTTTTCTTTTCAGTTCTTCCTGATCTTTTAAGGGAGGCACTGTCAAATATGCTTTAGTCGACACATTTATTGATGTCTTCTCTTCAAAATTTTGGGCACTATTAATGTATGCTTTTAACTGATTAAGTATGTAAATATTATGTAAGTAAATATTTTTTGTTCTTGTTCTAGAACTAGATTTTAGTAAATTTTAATGGAATTTTGTTATTTTTTTCTTTCTTCAGAGGCGTTTTATCATAACGTTCCTGTCTAGAAAGTCTCATTTCTTATTTCCTTTCCTAGGCGCCCGTGCTGCTCACACCTCTGTCCCTGCACCTAGGAGTCCTAGCTGCTTGTTCAAGTTCTTGCTTCACCTTCTCCAGTGTTAGCATAAATGTCCGCATGGTGCAGAATGCACAGATAAAGTGAACTGATACGTTTTCTATAACAATTTTATAAGGAATAAACTTAAGAATCTGGGTTTTCCACGATCTATGAGCAGACTACTGCTACCTCATTGCCAAACAAGCTGTCTTCTCTTGTGAAAATGTTAAAAATGTGTTAAGCTTGCTAGAACAACACTACCTCTTTTTGCTTGCTGTAAAATCTCATTTGATGGAATAAGAAGCTTAACAACATATATTACAGTATGTAACACTGCGCAGATCACACAAAGTAGCATTTTATAACATGCAAAGTATTGTGTGAATGCATCTAAACTTAAAAAGCAGCATATACTTTTTACCCCACCCTCACTCTGCATCAAGAACTGCTGTTTTGTTCCTCTTTGTCTTCTCAAATGCATGCGATCCAAAATGTGAATGTTACGAGTAGACTTTGAAAGGAGGAGAAACTATTGGCTCCAGTTAATAAACTCCATGGGAACATAAACCACATAAATCATGAGACCATATGAGTGCTCATTACTGGTTCACACCAAGAGTCCCTCTAGCCTAGCGTACCAAATCAGAAGCACAAGTCAGACTGGGGAACCCCTTAAAGAAGCTCTGGAGCAAGTAACTGGTCAAGGTAAAGACACCGTAGGATGTTGTTATTTGTACCACCATCTTTCCAGTCCCTGGAAAAACTGCTGCAAGTTCCTCAAAACAGAAGCAACCAAACAAAACCCCCACAGTGGCCACAAATGGTTACATAGGAAAGCATAAAAATGGGACAAGCACAGATGATACTCCCCAGCAGGTACTCCCCCAGCCTTCAATGATTTTAACTTGGGAATTTACTGGACTGAATATTGTTTCTGAATATCTAAGAAGTCTCTTTCACTTACATGTATCATCTCTCCTTATATCTATGTAAAATTTTAGCCTCCACAACTTATTTTGGCAAGTTCCACACTTTGTGTATCTTTTTGGGGATTCCTCTGCTGTTTTCAACTGTTCCCATTGTACTTCTTTGGAAATATTACAGAAAGCTGCTAACACAGTGTAGGTATAGGTTAGTGTTTCTGTACACCTCCCTGCCTAGGGAAAAAATTAGTCATCTAGAAAGATTTTGAGGATAGTAGAGGATCTCAGTGACTGTCATTTTGCAAACATTTGCTCCAAAGCAAACAGGCACAGGTTTCTTTCAGATGAAAAACCACCTGAAAGGTGGTTTGCATCCTGGAACCAGTGTCATAGACCAGCATTTTTAAGTGTTAGTGAACTGCCAATGAATCAGCAGAACCACACCTTCCCATACATCAAGCCTTCTTATTTTCCCTTTGAAATGTTTACATTTCAGACACAGACTGTTTACATTATGGCTACAAATAAAAGGATTACAACTAGACGATCTTTGGGTCACCTTTGAAGAAACACTGTCAACTTGAAACAACTTTAGAGCAACCAGGCATCCATCTGAAAATGTTTAAGATAAACCAAAACGCCAATCTTTTTAAACAGTACTTCGGCATTATGCATAGAAATCAGTTTACAGGCTGTCATACTACAGTAAACTTTTATAATACCTTTAGCAAACTGTATTAGAAACACCGAAGACCTGAAATTATTTCAGACCTTTTTCTGAGTCCGTGCATGAGACATTGCCACAAATTTACATAATACTTACTAACAGAAATAAATCCAAGTACCTTTTAAAGTACAGTTTATCACGTGAACACAATTATGATAAGTCAACAGAGTATTTTAACATTTAATATGGTGCAAACCATGATGTACTGGTCAGCACAGGAAAAGTCAAGTTATTTTGAGCCAGCTCACAGTAGTTAAGTCTGGTACCATCACTTCGAATGCTCTGCCTGTACACTAGTCCATTTCTCCCTGGAGTTTTCTATTGACACTTTAGCTGAATCTTTCTGGAAGATACCCATTTTAAAAAATCTGATACAGCAGGAAAATCAACCAAAATGCAGTTTTACATCAGAACAGTACAGGCAAGTTGAATAATGATATATATCTTTGAACACAACTGGAATCCTGGTATTTATTCCCCTGCTTCAAACCCTTTAGGAAAAATGTGTTTCCTCAACATTTGAAAAATAAATTTCGCCATGAGAGAGGCGTGAAGGTGCTTAGTGACATTAAGTTTATACTTAAACTGCATACCTTGCAGGAAAAGAATCTCCATGGCAGGATGCTTCCAGGTGGCACAGTCATCTGTGTGCATACGCATCCTGAACGGTCCAGGATGTGGCTTTTTTTTTGTTTTATTTTACTATGAAGACATACTGTTTGAAGACGGTTATTTTTAGAGTAGTTGACACTGAAGCTCAGCCCTTGGAGAAGATTTCGCAGTCCACCACGTGACGTCCTAATCTTCATTTCTTAATAGTCAACCTGAAATTTCTGAAAATTGCAAACTGCTTGTCATTTACATAGTGTCTGTGAAATATACATAGCATAAACTGCAAGTTATGCTTCCTGTCTTTCAAAGACATTAGATTGGTTTATTTGGGAAATCAGAGGAGAACAGTAAAACTTAAGCTGCTTCTTAACAACTGGTAAACACAGCTTAGCTTGCCTGCTAACCTGCTACTTTACTCCATTAAGTGGTTCCTGGCAGTTGAAAGTTTAATTCTAATGAAACTACCAATGAAAAGAAGGTGCAACTGTGCACGTTTAGCTGCTGAAGAACCAAAAACCAGGAAAGTTTTGGGAAGTTTCCCTCCCCTTTATAAGTATCATCTAACAATAAAATAACATCCCAGGAGGGTAACTTGACAGCAAGACCTGCATCCCCTCGCAGGAAAATTTACCGGTTTGCAGCTCGTAAAAGGGCTGGGGGGGTGGAAGGGCCCCACGTGTTTCACTGTCCTCGATCCCGTTCCGCCGTCCCCCCAGGGAGAGGCCCGGCCCCCTCTCACCGCCGCGGCAAGACCGAGCCAGCGCCGGGCAGCGCCTAGCGCGGCCCACGCAAGGACTCGCCGTCGCAGGCGGGGCTGGAGCCGCTGCCCCTCCGCCTCGGCTGCCCGGGATAAGATGGCAGGCAAGCGGCTGCAGCTCGCCCCTCCTTCGCGCGACTGCCCGTAGCCAAGATGGCGACCGGGGGCTTCAGCCAGCCGCCGCTGGCGAGCACCGCTAATATCAGCGCAGTGGCGCGGAGCCGCGGGACACCCGTGATAGCACGGTTCCCAAGGCGATTTCCACCGCACCCATTTCACACAGCTTCGTCCTCGGCCGCGGAGGTCGGAAAAGACTCAATTTGAGGCACGCTTCCGCGCCGCCGGTGCGCCTGAAGAGTCTGACGCAGCGCGGCGGCAGCCGTGTCTCCTCACTGCTGCCCTTAACAAAGATGGCCACCCACTTCCTGCCCTTCAAGCCCTAGCACGGCCCGTCCTGGCAGCCGCCGGAGGCTGGGCGGCAAGTCCCAGCCGAGCAGGGCAGCGCTCCCCGCGGGCGGAGGCGTGGGAGGGGTCTGCCTTCCCCAGCACCTCATGGCCGAGGCTGCCGGCTCTCCGCGCCGCCCCGCCGCGGGCAAGTGCGAGGCGAGCGGTCCGGGAGCGGCGAGAGCCCGCTGGCGGCTGCTCGGAGAGGTAGGGGGAGCCCGCGGGCGGGAGGGGCTGCGCGGATGTCGGGGCGGGCCGGCCGGAGCTTGAGGGCGAGCGTGTCTCTGCTGGTACCGTGACGCGGCGGCGCTTTGGGCCGGGGCGGTTCGTGTCCGCTCCCGCCCCTCGGCGCTGGGGGCGGCCGCGGGTCCGTGCGGCTCAGAGCGCTGGAGGGGCTGGGCTCTGCCCCGGGCCGGGGTGGTCCTGCCGGCTCTGGAAGCGTGCCGAAAGCCGAGCTGCGGGGATCTGCCCACATCCGCGACAGGGCGGGTTGCGAGGGGTACTTTGTTCGGGCTTGCGAAGGGGTTTGCAGTCCTCTTCTTGGCAAAAATAGCGAGAATAAGAATATCTACGTATGTGCACAAACACGGCTCTTCAAGGTTTGCTTTCAAGAGATCCCTAAAACAGTCTGAGATGTTTTAAGCGGTGTTAACGGGAGGAGGGCTGGCACCCTGCACCTGAGGCCACTAGTTAGGATTTTCAGGCTGATTGGGCTCCTTCCGTCTTGGACATTGGGGTTCTGTCTGATGCTTAACGTGAGCCGGCAATGTGTGCTGGCAGCCCAAAAAGTCAGCTGTATCCTGGGCCACATCAAAAGAAGCGTGGCTGGTAGAAGGAGAGAGGTGATTCTGTCACTCTGCTCTGGTGAGAGCTCACCTGAAGTACTTCGTCTAGCTTTGGAGCCCCCAGCACAGGAAGGATATAGACCTGTTGGAGAGGGTTCAGAGGAGGGCCACGAAGATGATGAGAGGGCTTCAGCATCTCTCCTATGAGGACAGGCTGAGGGAATTTGATCTGTTCAGCCTGGAGAGGGCTCTAGGGAGACCTTACAGCAGCCTTCCAGTACCTGAAGGAAAGTACCTACAGGAAAGCTGGAGAGGGACTTTTTGCAGGGGCATGTGGTGATAGGACAGGGGGCTATGGTTTTAAGCTAGAGCAGGTTAGATTTAGATTAGACGTTAGGAAGAAATTCTTTACTGTGAGCGTGGTGAGACACTGGCACAGGTTGCCCAGAGAAGTTGTGGGTGCACCATCCCTGGAAGTGTTCAAGGCCAGAGCTGGATGAGGCTCTGAGCAACGTGGTCTAGTGGGAGGTGTCCCTGCCTGTGGCACGGGGCTTGGAACTAGGTGATCTTTAAGGTCTCTTCCAACTCAAGCCATTTATGATCCTATGCTGCTGGAGTTGATTATTGTAGCTGCTACCCAAAGTCCCACCCTTTGCTCACCCCCTGTCTTGTCCCCAAATTGCCTTTCATGGGGAGCTGGGGTGAGACCCCACTCACCTGGCAGTGAAATCTATACTTTATCTGCAGCAGCTGATGGCCTGGTGGGCATAAGGGCAGTGCCTGGAGGAGGAAGAAGTGGCAAGTGGTTACACCTGCGCTTCAGGTGACCAGCAGCTCATCAGCTCTGGCCTTCTGTATAATTTTGGACTCTTTAGGAACAATGCAAGGTTGGAAAGGATTCCTCTGCAGATGAACATATGTATAAAGGCTTAAAAACCCAAATCGGTTTTGTTAGTTGTTATTGTTATCTAACGTGATGTTTATGTCCCTAACTTAAATGTTTAATTTAGTGCAAATGAATGCCTGGAGCTGCCCATCCCGAGCTCTCCCTGAGAAGGCAGAGTGGTGGTAGTGGGCCTGATTGTGATCAGGTAACAGAGTAGGAGGCCTGGAGAAGTTAATATTGCACTTTCCTTTGTGTGCATTTTTGCTTTGTAAATTCGCTGGTCCTGTGCATTAGGACAAACTTCTGTTTTATTATACTCTAAAGCAAGAATCATCAAAGTTACTGGTGGGAATACCAGGTTTGTCTTTGTAGGTTTCCCTTCTAGTAGACTATGTAAGCTGCACTCTGGATATACTAGCTGTTAATTCTTTTCAACGTACTGCCTTTGGCATATCTCTGCCTCAAAATCATAAGGAACTTTTCATAACAATAGAACGGGGCTGTGGAAGGTGCATGTAGGTATTTGGGGAGAAGGTTTCTGTTTCTTCCTCAAACTACATGTATCTGTGACCTTTTCCTCTGCAGATTCCCTGGGTTTTTCCATGTTCTTCACGTTTTCTGTTGATTTTTGTATGGCATGATGAGCAAGGATCAATTTAATCTTACTGGTACATCTGAAGTGAAAGTCAGTTCTGCGCTCTTTACTACAGTGATGCTCAGATCTATCTATGGATTGGAAGGAGGTATCAACCTTCTTTTATATTCATCTTTAAAGGAGCACTGTCAAAAGTGTTTCTTTACAGTGCTTTTAAAAACACTTTTCATACTGCTTATAATAACACCCTATGTTAAATCACTTCTGTGGTTTGTTTATACATTGAATTTGCCTTCATTCAATGCATACACAAATTGATTTGCTATGGTAAGGATGTTTGAGTGCATGCTTGCTGATTTAATTACCAAAAAAGCCCTTTTACCAAGTATCTTATGAAGCTGGCATAAAGAACCAGGGGCTTGCATAATTACCTATGTGTTCTTTATCAATAAAATGCTTTATGTATGTGCTGAATTTGAAGTTTGGCAATATATTTAAACTTTGCTTGTCAGAAACAAGTAAAATTTTATTTCCTTAAAAAAAAGTGAAGTTACACACATATTGTGTTTTTCTAAATAACAGGAATAAATTCTCTAAGGCTCTGTTTTGAGCTCTGCCAGTCTATGCATGTGATGGCATTACCCAGTCTGCAATTTTTTACCAGGGAAGTTAGAGCAATAGGCATAAGTTAAGTTTCTCCCTTTATGTACATTTGCTCCTTGTAGAAAGTGGAATGAAAACTTTCCTGAAATCTGCAAGCTTTGTATCAGCCCTATTACCTTCCTCTTGCTCTTTTTCTCACTGAAGCCTTGTGCCCCTGCTGATGTGCTTTAGCTTCCAGAACTGAAAAGTAAAAGCTAAAGTGAGCACAGGGCAGTGGCCTTTTATTTTTTTTATTATTTTTTGTTTTTCCCCTGAAGAGAATAACTTCTCAATTTATTTTTTTTCTTCCTGCTTCTCTCTCTGTGAAAGATGCCTTCAATCCAGATCTTCTTCCATGGGTTTGTTAGTCTTGAGTTTGTAAATTGTTTAGAGTTGAATAAAACAATCTGGCAAATAAACCATTTAAAATAAATAATGCACAGTCCCACTGATGATAGTTAGAGATGGTGTAGTTATAGATGATGCTGTAGCAGATTATGTAGAAATTTTCTTGTGTGTACAAAATAACCATGTTCCAGACAGTGCCCTAGACCTTAGCAGAGGTTGGTAGACCATCAGCTGTTACTGAATTTGGCTTTTAGTGCACCTAGACCACACACAAAGAAATACACAGAATTTCAGGTAACTGACAATCTCCATATGGGGTTAGGTTTTTTTGGTTGGTTTTTTTTGGTTTTTATTTTAAGAGAGATAAAACACCTTTAGTTTTCATAGGGAGTCCTAAATATGGTCATAATATTGTCACTAAATACAGAGGGCCCTGCAATTGAGGTCCATGGTAATATTTTGCTAGAATCTTTCTAAAACAGGAGACAGTTTGCTGATATTTTTTAAAAATGTCTTGTGAATGAAGAAAGTTATTGTTAAAAAAATTAAGAAAGAATTGTCTTAGAATTCTATATTGCTAGGTCAAGTTAGAGAAGAAAGGAAATTCAGGTTTGAGAAAGGGGAAAACTGCAAGTTAAAAGTGTAAGCTTGCATTGCTTGGAGCTGTTTTTTTGCCATTGTTCTAGGTGCTTTTTCCTTTTAAGGAGCCTCATTTTTGGAAGAGAATTTTTCATTAGAGAACTTAAAACACTATTCGTTTGGGTAATTGTATGTATGATCTGTGTGCAAGCTCAACACTTGCATATACCTGTGAAGGTCTTGTGCAGGAGACACCGCAAGATGGTCTTGAAGAGAGTGAAACACAGAAGAAAGGCTTCTGTGTTTGTTTATTTTTTTTTTAAATAAAAATATGCAGAGACACTGAGCTGAAAGTTACTAAGGGAGGAGATAAGAGGCCAGCAGCCACAACCAAAGAACAGTGTTTGGTGATTCCTTCCTCACCATAGTTTTTTTTCTCTTTGCTATTACTAAAACCAAGATTACTGTCTATTCTGCTGAGAAACCTTTAGCTTGCTTTGATACTGACTACGGGTTTAACAGGTCCCTGGGACATGTTTTTATGGCAGTGTGTTAGAAGTTAGGGACGTTCACCTTAATTAGAAGAGCACATGAAAATAGAGACTTTCATTGTCTTCACAACTCATAATAGAGTTTAAATAGGATTGTTACCTTTTGGGGTTTTGTCAGTGGATTATCCTGTAGTAGCAACATTTCTTTGCAGCTTGTAGCAAAACTGTGATCCTTTCAGGAACTGACCCGAGGGGAAAAATATTTTGATCCTTATGTAAAAATACAGAGTTAGATATAAATAATGTAACACATTCTTCCTTTGTGTTCTGTTTTCTGCTATATTTAGATTTTTATAAGGTTTGACCTGCTGTTGTAATTTTCAGATCTTAGACCTCTTAATTTTAGTTGGAGGCTCTGGGAGAAATGTTTTTTTTGAGTACTCAAATGCTCATGAGATTTTTCTGCTAACCCAGAGAATGCATTTTACATGGTAGCTAGAACAAAACACTTGACAACAGAAAAGTGTTGTCACTGTTGGATTTTTTTATTTTCTCTTAGTAATGGCCTTTGCTTACAAAAAAAACCCCCAACAACAAAAGCAAACAAAAAAGCCCCAAAAGCAAACAAAAAAGCCCCAAAACCACGTGCTTTGCTGAACATTAGATGTTGGACCAACTTGACAACTAAAGAAAACAACTGTTGTGTTTCCAGGTGCTATTATATGAAGGTCTTAATTCTTCTAGTCTTTTATTAGTTCTCCAGTTTTGCTGGTTTTGTGATTTCCTTCATGTGGTATTTTTCTCAGGTGTTACAGAAAAATACTGTGGACAGCACACAGCCATTTTTAATACTTTAAAGAAAATCCCTCTGCCTTTCATATGCTGAGACCTGCCGATGAACACAGATCCAAAAGCAATAAGCCTGATGCCTCAGACCCCCTGTTAGAAACTAACAGCATAGCAAACACAATTGCTCTGATCACATATGTAGTATTTTCAAGTATCTTGCAAAATACTAGGTCGTGGCACCAAATTATGAGGCTGTTGGATGCGACTGCATTTCCAGTTAACGCACGGTCAACAAAGGTTGGATGGGGCACAGAATCCCACTGACCCTTTGTTTTGTTGTACACGTCCCATATGCAAAGCTTTCATTTCAACTTTCATAATTGTGGAGAGCTACTTCTCAGTTGATTTTAGACTTGGCTCTCGCTGGTAAAAAAAAAAAACGATTGTGGTGCTCCTCTCTAGAGCTATTGTAGCTCTATCTATTTATAGTGGCGAGTTTATTTTCTGGTTTTTTTGTTGTTTGACTGTTGTGTTTTGGGGGTTTTTTTATGGCTATGGACGGCTTATGCAACCTGCATTTTTAAAATGCAATGGCAAATATTTATGTACTCTGTCTAGTGTTTGGGGAAAAAAGAGGATATCTCTCCTTCCATATCACTGGCCTAGAGAATAAGCCCTTTTGTCTGACAGGGAAGTGCTAGTTGCCTTCTGTGCAACAATACAGCTCAAAAGGGCTGGGTGCTGGGTTTTCCTGTACAGAGGAGTTGATGCCTCGCTCCCTGAAGACAGAGTTGAGTGCAGCAGACTATGCAGGACAGAGAGCCCACGTTTTCACTTTTCTGAACAAGTGTTGTGATCATTTAGCAATTGCACAAAATGCACGTGGCCACATTCTGCTCCTGCCACTGCGTGCAGTTCTTCAGTTTCTCAGCATTGAATTTGGTGCTGTCACTGTATTTTGGGGAAGATGCAAAGGTTGGCTAATGCATCAGTCCCCTTAACAGGGGCCTGGGAGGGCAAAATGCAGTTGCAGCATCTGAAAAGTCTGGCGCTTGGGATAGGTAGCAAGCTTGGCAGCCGTTCTGTAGACTTCTAAATGAAGTCCTAAACTCCTTCCTAAACTAGGAAATAGTCTACCTGGAAAACACTTATCGCACAGGGTATTTAGCCTACAGGGACAGTGAATGGCACAGAAAGTTTGAGGGTGGTGGTAGGATAGGGAAGAATGCGGTCTGCCTCTCTAATTCTGGCATGGTTTCACTGAAGTGGGAGTTAAAAAAGCAACTTTGTCCTTATGAACACAGTGCATTTGCTCTATAGTTATTGAGATACAATGTATGTACTGAAATATAATAAATACATAACCCATTGTGTTGACCTCTACCATCAATACTACTGTTATTTTTCCCTGGCTTGACATACTCGGACTAGTTATTCATAGCTATTAGCTAATAACATAGCTATTACTGTTGATTCCAGACTTGCCTCTTCAGTTAAATAAGCCTGTGTTTGTTCTTCTATTGAAAGTTTTATTCCTAATGTTTAATTTGCTTTTCATTTCAAAGGTTCTGAAGAAAAAGCACTTGAAAGATGTGCATCTACAACAAGTATCTGTAAGAAGGTTTGCATCGTTCAATCTCTTTTCAGTAGAAGACCAGAGTACAGAAGAGGAAACTGGGACCTGGGTTCGATATAAAAGCATCTTTTATCCTGAGTATAGTGTGTCCTTAAGGTAACCATCATTTAAGTTTTAAGTACTTCCTAAGATCTTGTACAGGCCTCAAATATAAAAGTCGTTTGTTAGTCATTCTTCTAGTGTTTTGTGTAACTGGGACACGGTTTACATATAAACTGTTAGATGTTATTTTTAGTTGTTTGTTACAGTAAGCAGCTTGGGGTTTTGTGGTTTGGGGTTTTTTTTTAGTTTTTGGTACACTTTACTGAAGTGCCAAACCTTGAATGAAACTAGTGGCGATTGTACCTCTAATAGAATGCAAATATGAGCATTTATTTTATATTTCTATTAGCTTTCTGTTTTGACAATTTTCAGATATAAGTAGGATGTAAAAAACCTGAATGTTTGTTTACTTGTAATCGGAATAAAAATTTAATGACATGAAGTTATTCATGAAGTTCTAAAAGCTTTTCAGTAGTGATTTATATTTTGTTCTGTTTTCTTCATAATAGTTCTTTTAAAACTCACTGATAATTTGGAAGCCAATTTGCAAAACAAAAGAATAAAAAAATTCCTTTTCCTACAGAAATGACTTATTGAATAAATCTGTCTTGTAGTATAGCAGGTAAATCAAATGAAGATATTTGTATTTAGAAAAAAACAACACAAAATCCACACAAAAACAAAACCCAAAAACCCCTCAAATGCCCTGCCAAAACCCTCTAAAAACACTCTGTTACTGAATTCGCAGTAGCTTTAGCAAAATGGGTAAGTTTATAGCTCCCATTCATTACTATGTGGGCTGTTTTTTTAAATTTTTTTCCTGTTTAGATCTCTTTTCCCTTGTTCATTTTTGTACATGTCTATAACTTGATTTTGCCTCAACAGATATCCTTGCAACAGTAACTTAAACATCCCTGAATCAATACGTGCTTTTCAGCCCCTCATTAGCCCCACTAAGGGGCTGAGTCATCAAAATTCTGGAGAGCCTGAGTCATCAAAATTTAAAAGTGCATTTTTATTTAACTGGGACCTTTAATTAAAAGTCAGTCTTGGAAACTAGGATAAAACACAACCAAGTGACCATCATGAACAAAGTGACCTTTCTGCAAGGTTATAAAATGAAATAATAGGGGAAAAAAACCAAACCAAAACAAGACCCTCTCCAACCCCACAACACTACGTGCAGATTCCCTTAAAATTTGCAGCTGTGTGAAAAGTCAAATACAAAATAGTTTAGAGCTTTATAAAGCCTTAATTTTCCATTTTTCCAACCTTAAACTTAGTGAAACTAGAAGACTTCAGAAGAAAACTTTGCTATTTGGAAAGACTACCTATTTGTGATTTAAGTAGGTAGAGTGTTTTTAATGCGTATGGGCTTTTCCAGTTCGCTGCTGGGGAATGCTACAGATGCAGCCAGATGCCCACAGTCTACCTAATCTCTTTGTGCAGTGTCTGTAGTCCCTGGTTTTAGGTCTTCAGAGGCACACAGGTGATAGGAAATGTAAGGTGTTTAGATTTAATTTAGGCTGAGCAAGTCTGTAGTCCTTTACACCGCAGTTCTGAACTTCTTCATTGAGTCTCCTTCATTCACTACCATGTTTTGCAACACTCGGTGTCACTTACTTGATTTACTAGTTATGAGAGTTTTAAGGTATGAGGTGAGCTAAGGTTCACCTGTGCCAGCAGTACAAAAGCCAAGGGAATGCCAGGCTGATCTTGCTCTGACATTTGACATTTGTGCGCTTCTGTTTCCATCACTTCCCATGTCATCATTTTATTTAGTATTCTTTTGATTTGGCTAATAGTAGTTTCATTAATAGGCCACAGCTCAAACTGTAGATTTTATTACTGGTGGTCATTATATAGTGTTCAAAGTATGGAGATCTTGAATCTTAGCAAATAGAGAAGTATGGCTTCTGTGCTGGAGCAGGTTTCGAAAACTGTATATTGAGGAGGATATGGAGATTGTCTCCTGATGGGGATTTTTATTTTCGTTTTTTCCCCATATTTTGTTCCTTTCTAGGAGGTACTCCATGGCCTATAAAAAATGGTCATCACTGATCATTTTAGGAACAATGATCAGGACTTACTCTTACACTTATATATTAAAAGGTTTTCTCTATCAAAGCAGTGGCAAGTATACTTATTATTTCTGAAAGTGAAGAAAGGAAGGAGAAAATAACTCAATGTGTATTTTGCCAGGGTCAAAGTATAAATACCTACAACAAAATCCACTTTACCATAAATCTGTATTAATTAAAGTTTCTTCTCTGTTTTTGCAGAAGCAGTAATTTAAGAGGGTAAACATAACAGTTTAACATATATAACAGAGCAACAGTTCTCCTTGCGGAAACTTACATATCTAGAAGATAGAAATGTTACAGTAAGCAGTCCTGGGCCTTTGAGAACTGATCATGTTTTATAAGCTTGAAGATCTCCTGAATATCTGACAGTCTTCCCTTCATTTTTTTCTTCCCATTTGCAAAATATTAATTATCATAATTTTCATCAATAAAAGCAATTTTAACAAGGTAACAAAAACGTATTATTAGCATATTATTAACCCTAACAAGAACATTAGTCAGGTTAACCCAGAACAGCGTGCTTGAGTAGGAGAGCCTTTTTATGTATATTTTTGTCAGAGGAAAAAACTGTTGTTATGACTCCTCTAAAATCTTGACAAAAGTGCTTTTGAATTTTCATCTACATATGTTTTCCTTATGGATTAGCATCTTTTGGGGAAAGCTTCTTGCATATGTTGGATGTTAAAAGGGTTGTCAGCTAATATCTTGACAAGGCTAAATACTTAAGAAAGTTCATAAGGTTGTTAGTGGCTTTTGGCAAAGAGTCTAAAGGTCAAGCTATATCAGTTCAACGGCTATCAAAACTGATCAAATTGTATATTCAGATATGCTATGACCTAGCTGGAATTACAGCTCTAGAGGGACTTGGGACCAGGTAGAAACTTCAGTAGGAACTACCAGGGATGTGCATGCTTTTCTGGACATCTCAGTGCAGCTTGTTTTGGTAAGCTGCTATTTTTCTGAACAAATTCAGACTGGATTCACCTTTGAGAAAAAAGAGCTTATGCCACGTTTTTCTGTCAGTTTATTTTTGAGTAATTCTTAATAAATCTTCCAAAGCAGGAAGACAGAAGCATCAATATAAGGCAATTTTTGCTTTAAAACTCTAAGCTGTATTTATGTGCCATTTTGACTAGATCCTTGAGGTGACATCATTGACTCATTTTACAAATCCCCATAACGCTACTGATTAAACAGTACTAATCTCTAGTCTGCTTAATGAAATGTAGATTCACAGTACATGGTGGTAGATGGTCTCTTGCAGTTTCTACAGGTACTAAGATACTTCACTGTAGCTCTGGGGTGTGAAGAGGAGAGTCTGAGGAGTGTGACTTCAGTTTGCAGTGAGAAGAGTGGTGGGATGAAATGTGTTGTAATTGAGAATCTAATTTGATTAATCTCATTTGGATTTGTACCTGATTTGATGCTGCTTCACATTACATCCTTGTCTTGATGATATGAATTGGGTGGGTACATACACAAAATTACTCTCTGGTGTTGTTTGCAAATAATGTTAGTTAAAAAATAAACCACTAAACTGTCAGGAACTTGGTCTGGAAGTTGGGTTAAATTTTTATGACAATCTAATGAGCACAATGTAGACATATTCAGTCCGAGCTGGAATCTTGCTTGAGTTTTCACATTCAGATACAGTAAACTGAGTAATCGAGTCTGCAGGTGAAAAATGCAAACCTACTTTTAAGAGAAATTTCTTGCAAGCTTGAAGTGGGGAAAAAATAAATAAGATCTTTCATTACAGTAACTATCTGGCCTTCTGGGTCTTTTCTCCATTAAAATATAATTTTATTTGTAAAAATGTCATGTTTATTTGCTAGATTTGTTCAAGTTCTTTTTCACTTTGGGGGTAGGTCACTTCGCTGTTAAAATTATGCATGTGTGAAATACTTGTTTTCTTGGTGATAGGAAGACAAAGTAGAGACATTATAAATGTTTATTTAATACTGCATTCTAAATTCTATTCGTAGTCAGGAATGTGCTTTTAAATTTAAATTTTGTATGAATAGTTCTAGCAGTGAAGTGATTATAGATCATAACGATGCAGTCTCTCACTGTGGAGACGGTGTCTGTCTACAAGACAGGAAAATTATTCTTTTATTAGAGTTAAAAAAGGAGCAATCAATATCTTCAAATTTTCTATTTCAGGATATGGATTTACTTTAAAATTGTAGGCTCATTTTAAGAAATTAGAGAAGAAATAAGTTATTTGTGTGATAAAATGTTTTCCATTGATCAGGCATTTGGTGTTTCAAACAGTAAAATGCAGAACTGAAAAGAACAATGTTAGCAGCTTACAGGAAGGGTTAAATCTTTCTGAAGAGTGTTAAGTGTTCTTTCTAAGGTGTCATGCCTTTATTCAGAATATGAATGAATCTTTAGATAAAAATATGAAAGAAATTATTAGATTATTCTAGACCTTTGGTTTAGGATTGAGAGGCATGTTACTTGTCTGGGACAAGTGGTGTGTTAGAAGATTCCTGTAAGATATTTCTGCAGGTAACATTTTGAGTTTTAATGAATATTTATTTTAAGGATAGATCTAAATAAAATGAAGGGAAGTAGTTTTCAATTAATATTGTCCACTCCTTAAGGACAATTTGCGTGGATATGATAAACTTGCTTTCTTTCATTTATTGGGTGCTGAGAGACAATGTGTAGATTTAACAGCATAGAGGCTTGAACACAGAAGGGAGAAATTGAGGAAAGAGATAAAAAGGTATTTGGTAACATGGTACATTTATTCACTGACGAAAGTAAGACTGTTCCATTACATTGCCCAAGACATGAATTTGTAGTCAAATAATCCATTTTTTAGTTTCTTACCACGTTAAGCTGAGATCTAGAGTGAAAGAGGAGTGATCTGAGTGAAAGAAGAGTTATCTTGTTTTGCTATACTCTGGCCCAGAAGAAAACATTTGAAAGTCTGCAGACAACTCTGAGGTTCTTACCAGGCTGCAACGACAGTTGATGGTGACGCTCAGCAAGCCTTTTGTGAAGTACCCTTAGCAGTAACGTTTTGCCTCCACTCTCTTTCATTTTCAACAAATATTGTAGTTTTATTTTTTTATCCTGGTTAATAATGTATTGTGATGCGTTATATGTTGGTTTTTTTCCTTTGAGTGTTATATGGAAATGTGGCCTATCTTAATTTTGGTCATTTTTTAAAGTTTACTGTATGTGTTTAGTTATTTTGCAACTGAGTGACAAAAAATAATATAAATAATATAAAGGAAGAGAAGGAACATATTTTTGCTACATTGTAGCTGATGAAAAACATACATTAATAGGGAGCGACTGAAGGATTATTTTTATTCTACTGTCTACAACTATTTATAAATACATGTAAAAGTCTGCCACTTGTGTGGCCTGAATTGCAGAGGAAGGAGCATTAATTAGTTTTAGATGTCTCTCTCTTTTTCCCTGACTTTATTTATACATCCAAAGTTGATTTATTCATGGTCCAAAGTAAGGAATTTTGCTTTGTTTCATATTAGGAGAAACAGGAGTTAAATTAGTTGATCATTCATAGATTTCAATTACTCACTGCCTCAGCGATAGAAATTTTGGCATATTGTACCTTGAAGACTTAGAATAAGAACACTGTAGATGAGATTAACCACTCTGGCCTGAAATTCACTTGTACTTGTTTGATGTTTGCTTTGTTGCTCTTGACACTCACTCTTCTTTGAACTTCTTTGAACCGTACAACATTCATTACATATTCCAAAGCACTAAATATTAATGTTCTTCTGTATTTTGAGATTTCCTGTGGAAATTTATGGGAACTTTAGGATTGGGATTTAACCACGAGCTTAACTTCAAAAATTCAGAACATGCAACACTTGCAGACGCATTATGGGCAGTTTGTAAGACATGCTGTGGAAAGCTGTGATTATGACAAGCATCTGTATAAACAAGATGTAACATGTATTGGTAGTTTTCTCTGGACTGGGTAATGGAGGACCAGCTAATGACAGTGAAGCAGCAGCTGTTACAGAAGTTCTTGGGAGGTATAGGCACAACAGTGGATTCCACACTAGAAGCTGTGGTTTTTAGGCACAGGACTGAGTAGCGTGATATTTATGGCAGAATTTGGTGTTAGACAATACCTGCATTTACAGGTGCATGTAACTTTTAGTCTGCAAGTCAGGTCTGTGGTGGAAAAGACTTGGGGAATAGCTGCTGCAGAGTTGGTTAGCAGGCTCTACAAGTACGGTCCTCCAAATGGAGAAACACGTAGCTATTGTTGTTTGGAAGTGTGTCTCCCCAGGCTCTCACTTTCAGAAGTAGATCATCATTGCTTTCCTCAGTCCTAAAACCTGTCTGCAATAGAAGTTATACTCAATTCTTCACTGTTTGGGTTCCTAGCTATTGAATGGTTACCAGTGGAATTGGCGTGTCTCTGCTTTAGCCTGGTGTAGATGCTTTACCAGCAGGAAGAGGTATTTTCCCATCATGCTGATTGACTTCAGAAGATTCACTGTTACTAACATGGAGTATTCTTATAATAGTCCACCATAGTAATATAATTAAGACCTGAGATATTATTTATTTATTTTGAGTAAATGAGAGCAGCTTCATCATCCAGATTATTGTTGAGATAATGGCTATTCCCCTCATCCTAGGAGACTGAGTTTGCTCCCAGCTTTTGTTTGGTAAAGGTTTTTGGTAAAGCTGATCAGACTAAAGGAAGCAGCTGTTAAACCCTGTCCTGTTTTGCAGTGAGTGTGGAGTGGGCATCTGGAAGACTGAGGAGAAGGGGAAGTCCCTCATAGCAAAGCTGGGTGCTTCTCATTATTAGATTGTATTGCAATGAACAATATTTGTGAAAGCAAGAAAGAGATTGACGAGTTGGAGTTAGAGGAAGGGGCTTGGAATATTGCAGGCAGACAGAAAAGGGTTTCTGTGAAAAATACTTCTGCTGGCCAAGAGAGCAAAGGTTGGTATGTGTTGTGTTTGTACTTGGACACCACAAGCTTTTGGTCACTGGATAATAAATGTAAGAATATATTTGAAATCTGTGTGTGCTGATTTTAATTATGAAAAGAATGTCTTATAATCAGAGGAAGAACTGATCCTTAATAAAAAACTGAGTATACCAAAAATAATAATGTAGATGAAAAACATTCAGTTAAATAAAACTTCACCAAAATTTCAGGACAACCTTAAAAGCAATAGATATGTGGCATGCATCTACTGGGGAATCTTAACTTATTCTTCAGGCTGAGAAACCCACCTGGGCGCGTTCCTGTGTGACCTAATTTAGGTGATCCTGCTCTGTCAGGGGGATTGGACTAGAAGATCCTTCGAGGTCCCTTCAAACCCCGAACATTCTGTGATTCTGAGGTACTCAGAGCTGTCAACTTCTCATCTCCAGTTATAACCCATTATTTTGGAAAATGACTGAAATTTGGTTTAGTGATAGATTTAAGCTCAGTGCTACAGTTCTGTCATTTCTCATTTTTGCCTTTGTCTACCTATTTGACCCTAAAGTACATAAATTGTGTTCTCTAGACAAGGACACTCCACTTCTGTTTTGCTTTTGTCATAGCATTCTGTTGAACTACAAGTACTCGATTGCTGAATTGTTCATCCTCACCTTTGTTCGCTTCACTTGGAGATTTGCATGATAAATCTCTTTTATATATGGATTATGTACATAAAGAAATTGAGGGAAGAAGAAAACCAAACCACAACACATTATCCCAGACCTAATCTGTATTCCAACAATGACTAAAATATTTCTTTATAGTCTGTCTCCCCCCCAGCATCTTACATTAATTTAGAAGATGAGACATTGACAGCTATCTGAGAGACCGTAAGTGTGTCAGACATATGCACAGTTATGGAGTTGGTAGGATGCTAAGGAGTCAGCAGGGGACAGTTTAAAGGGCAGCTCCATGGTTGGCAGAATTACTGATCCTGTCTGCTCTCCTGTCACTTCTCTTGAATTAAGTCTGTTGCATTGGTTGTCCAATCTGATTGAAAATAAACTTGCCAAAAAAAAAAAAAGGAAGAAGAAAAAATGCATTTCAAGTCCACGTCACCCATCAGAATTCTTGTAGGTTTCCACTGCAGCTAAGGAATGCATTTTTGGTTAGGTTTTGTGTAGCTGAGAGAAGAGCTCTAATGTCTGGTCAAATCTTCTATTACATCTTTCATGTACTTTGTTGCCCCTGTTTATGAGCTCCTTTCAGTTTAATATGATTTCCATTTGATTTTCATTTTTTTTAAGAACTTGTCTAAGCTGCTGCTTGCTTCTCAAAATTTAATGTGTAAATGTTTATTTAATGCTTATGCTTATCAAAAACTATAAATAGCTTTTTTTTTTTCCCCACTATACATATAGAATTTCATGTATGCAAAAAGGTTGATTTTTATTTTCCATTCTTGCAACAATCTTCCTTCAGGAAAGAAAAGCTAAGAGAATGAACAATAATTTTGCAGATGCTAGAATTGTTGGATTTCTTCAATTTCTTTTTCATTGTTTCAAATCAGTATGCTCCTAAACAACCTTGGAAGCTATATTTGAAACATTATTAAAAGGCTGTATGTTTGTGTTTTACTGCCTTGCTGGAGTCTTTTTGATATTTGTGGTTTTTTCTCAGTGCATTTGTGAATCTGCTATGTGATCTGATTGTTGTGGAGTGTAAGATATTATTATTATTATTATTATTATTATTATTATTATTATTATTATTTTTATTTTTATTTTTATTTTTATTTTTATTTATGGCTGAAGGATGATTTCCAAACCTTTCCATTTCTACCAACACAGG
>WTSP01019402.1:0-22079 GCA_025331215.1 Actenoides lindsayi | reverse complement strand
GTTAGTTAGAAGAACTGAGCTGAAAAGTAAAATCACTGAACAGAATTAGTTCTGTTCTCACTCAAACCAGGACAGTGTCCAATATGTTATTCCTGAAATGACTTAATACTCTTAGGTGAGGTACATTGTGCCAGTACACAGTCAGAGACAATGATGTGGTCCTCTAGAAACTGCTGTTCTACCACGACTCCCACACTCTGCTGTTGCCCAGGTTTCTTGGGAACAGGAAGAGGAGACTCTAGAAATATTTTCTTACAGCCCACAAAATAAAACAGACTAGATGAGAGTTACCGTGCGTTTCTAAAAAGCTTAGAATGTTTAATTATTATTAAAGAATAACCAGTACTACAAAGCCTAGTGGCCCCAGGCAAGACCAGGTCTTTGTGGTACTTCGTCTTGTACAAACACAGAATTCTTTCCCTTAAGCAGGTTACAGTCTTCATAGAAAAAAAGGTACCTGGGGGCAAAGAAAAGCAGCAGCGCCCTGGTAAATGCAAACAAGCCATCCCTTTATGTAAGGGAATCCAGAGGGAAAACAGGAGCTCAGCAGCTGGTGTAAAGCTGCCATAGCACTACTGACGCTGTGAGTTTACAGCGATTTATACCAGCTGAGGATATGCCTGAGGTAGGTGAAGTGTCTTAATGTCATATTCAAAGCCTAGCCTGGAGTTGAACCAGGTCTTCAGAATTCTAATCACAAGGCTTTGCTTCTCGTGCGCTTGCTTTCCCACTGGCCAGCTCCTGGAAGAATGGCTTGCTTCTTTCAGATTGTGGTCCTCAAGGACTCAGCTGAAACATCATTTCACGCAGCTTGTAGGAACCTAGCTGGGATTTTAGGTGGGCACACAGTAACCTGGAGAAAGACCAGTTCAGGTCTGAAAAAGAAAATTGTGATTTATTATTTTAAAGGAGTGTCAGGTGAAAGAAAAGCAGGTTTCTCACTGTTATCAAGAAAATTCTAAAAAGAATTCATATTCTAAGTGATGCTTGATGATTACACGTTGTCTTTTCCCACTGAGCACAGTGTGATATATTGCTGTCTAACTTTTTATTAGATAATTGAGTTGTGTGTTAATTGAATATATTGCTTCAGGTGAATTAGCAGCCTGCAAAAGTCGTTAAAGACTGTTTTTCCTTAGCTGCATTGGGGTGATATTGTGACTATATTAATAGCAGCAAAACAGTAGAGAGCAATGTGGAGAGATTTGATTTCTCAAGACAGATGGCTCCAAAATATTGCTTGACAGTTACTTCACCTTTCAAATGAAAAAAAATAATCAGAACCAAACAACCAGGAGTAGCTGGTAACTGTTCTAAGAAAGGTTTATAAGGTATCCAGGTGAAGATTAAAAAAAAAAAAAAAAGATATATTTTTATTAATTTGTACGTATAAACAAAAGGCATACTAAGAAACCAGTGAAAGTCACCAGAATATTGAAAATGGAACAGGAAAGCCTGCTCCAGTAGTAGGAGGCTAATGCTCCCTCTAGTAAACTGTCCTTCAGAGCATGAAAAGACAGACCTCCTACAGGTACATTTTGCCAACTACCAAAAGGATGCAGGGAAAGCGGTAGGGAAGTTAGTTCCTAATTTAACTTATGAATTAATTAATCAATAGCTTATATGAAATACATAAGACAATAGCAGAACAGTCCAAAACTGTAACTCAAAAGTTTGTAGAATGTTCAGACTTTTAGACTTCCCCATTCAGCTTGTGGGTTTAACAGGGATAGTTGGCAGAACCTCATTTGAAGTCGGTGAAGTTTGTTTCTTTGGAAGGCATTCAGCTAGGAGAGTAAGACTCCAGAGAAGACATTACCCAGCAGAATTCCTACCAGTCACACAAGAAAAGGTACAGAACAAGACAAAGGATGAGCGCTGTATGAGCAGCAAGTGGGTCCTCCTGGTTCATAGAGCCAGCCAAGGACATTGCATGTCCCACTTTCAGCATTTCTTCCTGTCTGTGCAGTGTTATTAAAGCAAGAAAAAAACCAACTTCTGCTTTGTAAGGCTGGTGACTAGAGAAAGATCAGTCAAGTGTGGTACTTGGGTTGAAAATAGGTTGAACGAGGTGGGTGTTTTTTTCACTGAAGGCTTGCTCTGCACAGAATTTTCTGGCTTTGGTCAGTGCTCTTCTCCTTCTGTTTCACAACCTCTAACACCTGAACAACTCCATCCTCTAGCTTATGGATAAAAGCAATTTGCCTCGGAGACTTTCTGCAGTATTCTTGGAAATAAGGACAGAAATTAAATGAAGAAAGCAAATGACTTGTGAGAAGGGAGAAGCAGGGTTGTTGGAGCAGCCTGAGCATGTAAGAGACTGTGCTTGTAATGAGAGATTTTATTAATCTGATATAAAACAGCAACACTTTAAAACAGGATCATTGCTGATAGTTGCTGATCCTCCCAAAAGAATAAATAATAAACACCCATTCAGTTCTTTCTTCACTTTCACAGAAGTGTTTTACACTGACCACACTGAAATACTGCTTCCCGGTCTGAGGCTACTGACACGCTTGTGCTTGTGCTTAATTATAAAATCCCTGTGGTCCTGGCCGGAGACAGCTTTCCTAGACTTTGGGCTTGATTATCTTCTGTGATATGCAGGCATCTGCTTATTGGAGGGCACAAGTCCTTATTAAGAAAGCCTGTTAGTGATGTGCAACATTCAGAAGTGATTGAGTCTTTACGTTTAGTTTAATCCTGTTCCAATGATTCTGGAATAGTTCTGCCTCCAGGAAAGGGCAGCTCACTGATTTTGGTTTTCCAAGTAGTAGCTTAACAAACAAGTTTAAAAATGAAATATAGGCTCATGTGTTTCTCCAAGCAAACTGTACTCCCATGCCTGGGAAGGAATTGGAAATGACAGGGGCATTACATAATATTGCAGTGTGATTTTACCAGCTCCAGGATGCTTTCAGTTCCAGCTTTTAACACGGGCAGAGGACAAAATGCAGAGATGGTGAGTGCTGGGATCAGGAACAGGAAGGGCAGTGAGACAAGTTAGTTTTGGTGAGTCCAACAAAAAAATAAATGGGGTGGATTTTGTCAAGGTTTACTCTATTTAACTAGCAGTTGTGATTATAAGCCAGGATTCCCACCAGAATTTGACACAGATCCTTTCTGTATTGTGCAGCACCTTCTCCCTAGAGTAGGAGCAGTAACAAGGCTCTGTAGGTGGGACTGAGTTTAAGGGTGTGCATGGTGCCTGCGATCCCCTGGTCTCCATAGTCAATATAGTTCTAGGGGTTGCAACCTGTGAGATCCTAGAGGGTGACTCCTCTGATCAGCCATGAAGTGACTTCTTTAAAGGTGAGATGAACTTTTCTTTAGGCTCCCTTGACCGTGCTGACTAGGAGTGCAATTCAGTTTCTCAATCCCAGGTACCTAGGGCCATCTGAGATGTCATGCCCTACCCACTAGCTTTTCAGCTAATGCTACAGAAGGTCACTTAGTGTCTCACAGGCCTTGTGTCACGTCCACCAATCCCAACAGCCTGTTCTCTCAGGCTAGCTAGGTCACGCATCCAGACTGACAGATGCGTAGGAGAAGGGGTGCTTGTCTGGAGGCAAATCTCCTCCCTCTTCCACGTTGATGTTATGAGGCCAGTAACATCATGAAAGTCCAATCTTAGCATGTAGGGCAGTGACACTTCTAGTCAGAAGCATTGCTCAGTTGGTGTGCAGGAAGGCCACGGACTGACAGTATCAGGGGGAAGCTCTGTACTTCCCTAAAGGTTGGATGAACAGGAAGATGAATAGAAGAAATTACCTCAGACCACTGACTGAGGACTAAAAATCCCTTAAAGCCCCAGATCTTTCTCTCATAAAATACAAAACGTGGTTGACTAACAAAGGCAAAACTGGAAGCTTTGGTCTGAATCAGATATCGTAAAAAAAGAGATGTGGCCCCAAAGTTTTGCTATGCTGTGGTGACAGATGTAGAACAGGAGGGTGATAACTGTTTGCAAACCAGTCCTGGGGACCTCTTGACTGTTCTGAAATGTAGAAACTCAGTCTGAGGATAATGCAGCAGTAAACCAGCATTTTACCTGAAGAATATTACCCACACTCTCTTCTTTGGAAACTGACATGATAGGAAATATAAGTATGGCAAATTAATGTAAGAACATATGTTAGAATGGACAAAAAGCTGAAAGAGAAGAGGAAAATATCAAGACGGTGGCAGCATTTATTTACTCTGGATGAAAAATGATGTTTTTCAGACATGTAGGAAATCACCAAGCCAGTGTAGTGTAGGACAGATTGAAGGTTCCAAAAAATTGGAATCTGCATTTAAAGTTTGTTTTCGTGCAATTTTCATTTAGCTTTGGTCATCACTTGGACAAGTTTTCACATATACTTCCATACCTAAATATCTAAATACATACTTAGAGTTGTTTTCAAGAGCTGCTAGATTTTTTTTGCAGCTCTTACATAGCACTCTCCTGCAGCTGTGAGCATCCCTTGGCAAAGTGGAAAGGTGTCCTTGCTTCTTGTTTGTCATGCCTAGTGCCCAAGCAGCAGCAGCAGCAGCTCAGGATCAGGGGCTTGGTGGTTACATCAGCTCAGCACTGTCCTATCAGCACTACAAAGACCAGCCACCGTGGCTGAGCCTATACTAGCAATGTAAACACTGTCAGGGAACTTCCCCACCTATGGGAACAGTCCCCTTGGTGGCATCTTTTGATTTGTACTGACCAGCATTCTCCTGAGGAAAGGCCAGGAGTGGTTTAGGAGTTAATGTGGGCCAGGGACCGTTCCTCGAAGGAGCTTCGTGTGCAATCAGGCTGATTTGGAGGGGCGACCTGAACAGTGAGGTGGTTGGCTGTCCCGTGCCAGCTGGCAGCAGGGCCCAGGCACTGTCTCGGGGACACTGTTCACTAGTATACATGTTACCTGAGAGGACTGCCTAATTAACCTTGCTGGAAAAGGGAAGATATTATCCCAGTGAAATCACTACACGAACAAGATTGCAGCACCTCCATTACCTGCAGTGCTCTGGGCATCTCTAGATGTCCCATCGTGACAGGCACTGTCCAGATGCAGATGTATTCTGCCTGTCAGTGGGCAGGAAAGCTTTCCATCCAGCAGTTTCCCCCACAGCTGGTGCCATATGCCAAGATAGCATATTTTTTTAGCATTCCCTCCATGGACAAACAGACTTTTGCAGCACGGAACGTGTGGCGTGACTGACTGGAGTTGTTGGGGAATGTTTGCATGAATGAAGGCCACAAACCTTCCTCCTGTCCCGTGAGCTGTACCTAGTGACACTCATCAGCTTTCTTTGCTCTCAGACAGAGTGCACCAGGCTTTCTCCAGGGCTCAGACAGGAAAAATCCTGTGGTGTAGACAGGCCAGCAAATTAGCCCCTAGACATCTCTCCTGGCTTTCAGCCCTTTCTAGCTCAGGAGAAACTAACAGATGTGCCCTTTTGCTGTTCTGCTCTGAGCTCCTTACAGGTTTCCAGGCAGGGGAAATTAGCAAAGTCTCCTTAGCATCTGCCTTTTCCAGAGGAGGAGGAGTCGCATGCAGACAAGCTCCTCAGCCCTGGCTATCTGATCTTATTTGGGCACAGATCCCTGTAAGTTCACAGCCCAAAGTGTCCCCCTGCTTTGCCACTTCTGCCAGCCCCAGCTGGTCCTCTCACTTGTGTGTGCCTTTGCTGTCACAATAGAAATGGACTTGCTGTGCTCCAAGAGGTCAGTGCTTTCATGGCATTGCTCCAAAGAATTTGCAACTGGTTTAGATAAGGAGTCAGAAAACAAGCAAAAAAACCCCTCTGATGTTTTAGTTATATTTCTTTATCAGTGGTAAAAGAAGCCGTGGATCTGTTGTCAATCAGTTGTCATGGTTATTCATTTTTCTCAAAGCTTCAGGCCCTACAGCCCAGTAATTACCTGAGAAACTTGGTTCGTGCTTTAAGAGACATTATAATAACAGCTGTGGGTAAAGGCATGGAAATACTCATTCTAACAGGCAAAAAAAAAGAAAGATTAAAAAAACCCCATGAGGAGCAGATGCATGGAGGTGAAAGGGGGGAGAATGCCAGGTGACTGGGCCACATCCTGGGTGGCACCTCCCCATGCCAGGTCATCTGATGAGGAACAACATCGGTGTCAATTCATGCGACGAGGGCCCATTCCAGACCCGGTCACGCGACAAGGAAGGGAAACACCATCCTCTCTGCCAGGCCATCACAAAGAGGAAGGTCCCTTCCTCCTCCTCTCCCCTGGCTGTGTCACCTCACCAGGCTCCAGCACAGGCAGGCTGTCACACTGGGCTTTGGAACCAGAGATTTATGAGCACTTAGAGCTGGCAGCAGGAGGCAGGGAAGGGCAGGTTAATCACAGGACTCTCATTTGGCAAAGCAACATCACAAAGTAAATTTTACTGATGATGTTTTAGAGCTTGCTGGTTTTAAGTAAGTGTCTACACTTTTCATCATTGATCAGCCATTACCACGAGTAATAATCATGGGGACTGTTAACAGTGTTAAACCCAGCACGGCAGCGTCTTAGCAAAAAACATGTTCTGTAATGTGAGACGATGCCTTTGCAATTCTTGTTTACGTGTAGTAACTTCAATATTAACAGTGAGTTCTAGAAAAATCTTTACGCCTCTGTCTTCCATCAGCAGGCTATTACTGGGAATGAAGACGATACTATTACCTTGTCTCAGAGTGGGGCAGTGGGCTCTAGGAGACACTTACTTAGCGTGTGGGAGAGTTAGCTCTCACTGGGGGGCTTTGAACCAAGAAGGGATATTCATTTTCTTCAGAACTTGGGTCTTACTGAGCATACTCACAGTGCTGCAGCTTGGCACAGGAGTTATCAAGGGAAATGGATGCATTCTGTGAAATCCATTAGTGTGGACAGGGTAATCACAACGAAGGCAGGGGTTGATGAAGGTTTTGGGGTTTACTCCAGTTTTATGTTGGTATAAATCCTGCTGTGCTAAGCCATGAGCCTTATTACAGTAGATGCCAGGATCCCAAGCAAACCTCAGAGGGAGCCAGAGAGCACTGCTTCCTCTCCCGGATGTGTTTTTAGCCTTGGAGCTGTGATCTCCCTGCCACAGTACTACTGTAATCACAAATGGGACAGCCTGGAATACATGTTTGCATGACACTGGCTAATTGCCTAAACTCATGCTGTAGTCAGTGGAGACAGAGATAACTCAGCTCTTCCTCTGACCCACCTCAGGCACCTGTGGTAGGATGAGGTGAAGCTCCAGGCACTAAAGCGAGTTCTTTCCTTCTCAGTGCCACAGAGTGATAGGGGAACAACTGATTTGGACCCCCAACTCTTTTGATTGCAATTAATGTTTGGGGTTTTTTTCTTGTCCATCGGTAAAGGTAATGGCAGAATTCAACTCCATTCAAGGAAGGAAAGGGCATCTGAATTTAGTATGCTTTTTTTTCTGCTCTCAGTTCTGCTGGGCCCTATTAAGAACTGAGCAGTACCGAATGAGTCAATAGAGTTAGGAAACTTAGGATATATTCAAGTAGCAGAACAAACAGATAAGAAAATGAATATAGGAGTTAACCATTCCGATTGTGTGAAGGGGAAATGATATAAATTGAAATCTGGAAAGACAAGATTAACGGGGTAAATGTGGTGTCACAGCAGCACTCCCCGTACCGGGTCAGTGGCTGCTCCATGCACTGTGCCAATGGCCACTCTGTATAGGCTGCTTTTGAAATACTGAATTAAAGTCTTTGGCCTTTTTTGTGGCAACTGGAGAAAAAAAAACATCCAACAAATTGTAATTGACCAAATTATATGATGGTTAAAGCAAAGAAAAGATGAAACTTTCCCATTTAAAATGAAATCAAATGCCTTGTAATACGACACAGATAAATACTTTACAATTACGGGATGCAACATCGGTGCCCGTAGGGAAATACAGAACACTAGACTTCTAATGCCAGATACTCAAGAGACTATTTATTTAAATTGCATGAAGATTTACACTCCACTAATCTCATTATGAACCATACATAGGAAACATGGGTTGAAGCACATTACACGATAAAATTGGACCTTAAAAGATTATTACATTCATAAGGAGCTTCTGCTAAATAAAGGTAGCAAGACACTGTATTTTGCAACACCTGGCTCCAGAAAGTAATGCTGTTAGAAAACGTTTAATGCTGTTAGACCTGTTTAACGAGCAATTTCTCTTCCAAGATTCCTTTTTCAATTGAAAGGCATCATTAATACCTGTCAGATCCATATAAACATGTTCACCTTTCAAATCATGTGTCCTGCCTGTATTATAGCTTGTGTGTTCTGAATTCGTTTCTCTGAGGGTGGTAAATTAAGTGACAAAATAAACCTTTCCTTCTCTGCAATGATAATACCTAGCTCCCGTGTTGTCTTTCTCCTCTGTGTGTGCTCAGCAGCTTTACCACTATTCTCATTTGTTTCGTGAGAAAGCTGTAAGGGAGAGGTGAACTCACGTGTGCAAATTCCCCAGCAAGATCCTAAACCCCAAGCTTTTGTGTTTTCTGGGACCCTGGAGGTAAGGATGGTGCTGTGGTACCACGCTGCTGATGACACCATCAGGGCTGTACAGTCGGGCACTCTGGGGCTGACCGATGCCTCCAAGCACATTGGACAAATTTATCATCAGCAGTGGGCAAAGTGGCAGCTTTGATTTAAAATCATGCACCTGTTTGAAAGGGCTGAGGAGCTGTTCCCATCTTTTTTTTATTAGCTGTCCATCACCATTTGAGGACAATTGCCCAGCTGGGCACTTCACCATCAGTGGCTTCATGCATCAGGTAATAACAGTGTTTTTAATAGAACTGTCAGACACGTGGCTCTGTCTATCCTCATCACGCTGCATCAGCACACGCTCCACACAGGCACCTCAAACTGCTTCGGGTCCTAGAGCACAGATCAAAGATTTGGGCTTTCCACCTGGTGGAAAGAGGCTAAGGAGGTCCTCCCACAGACAGGCATGTTTCAGCATAAACACTGCTGGAACATGAAACATGCACATGCCTGATGCATCTCCTAATTATCTTATCCATAGGATCGGGGTACGTATACAGCCATCGTGTTGTAATTCACCTAGGGCCCTGGCAAATTCCAAAGTTAGTATTGGGAGAACCATCACAATTAATCCAAGGCTCTGGCCTTGTTCAAGGACAGAGACCTGGCATGTCCCACAAGGCAAGCGTGAAATTCATGCCTCTGTTCTACCAGCCCCTCTTGTAGCCTTTGCTGTGACTTCTCTGCTTTCTGCCCAGGGTCCACCTCATGGTCTGCTGGTGTCCACAGACCTGCTGACCCACTGTACGTGGCCTGGGGGCTTTGAAGCTGTGCAGGGAAGTTGCTGAGCCACACTGGGGACAGGATGATGAGAAAAAAAAGAATAGACCACACACTATGGATATACTTACACTGGAACACTGCTGTTCAGTCGAAAGGTTGTACCATAATATTATTGCATCAAGGGGAAAAAAATAATCCAAGCCTGCTTCTTCTAGCATGAATTGCTCTATTCATAGAAAAATCTACATGTAGGCTTAAATGACTTACCAGGGCAGCTGAATTCTCACCTGACCAAAATGGTCATTTCTGACATCTTGCTGAACCAGGTTTGTCACAGGGTCACTGAGACATGACCCTGTGTGCTTCCACTCAGCTCTCACCTGTATGCTGCTGTCATAAAGCTCATGGCATCTTCAAAGTGATTTTGGAGAGCAGGTGAGGAGTTTGGGTGAAGTCCCAGTGAGCACTACAAGGTCTAAGCCCTCCTTGTGTCCTTACCCACAACACTTGTAGGAAAGGGTGTGCAGACCCATCACCTGCAAGGAAAGGCTGTAAGGAGGGAATGAGAAAGAACAATGGACACCTTCACTGCTCCTTCAAGCAGGACACAGCAGAGTGATCCTCCATCGCTCCTGAAGAGCCACAAAGCTGGTACAATCCTGCAGGAAAGCACTTTGCCACTTAAGCTCCGCACAATTCCTTGTCCTGGAACAGTTGAACAAAACCCCCATGGTTTGCTTGCCACAAAAGATACGTCATGCTGGAATGTGCCCTTTGAATTTTGAAGCTACTTTTTTGTTTGAGGCTGGTTTTTAACTCTGTGCCTGTTTTCATTGCATACTTTCTTGCATAAAATATGAGAAGTTGGGATTTTTTCAGCAAAATAAGTTCAGTCTGCTGATGTAGAAGTATACAAAAGAGTTCTCATATTCCAAGTACTTTGGGCTTTGGTCCCTAATTCTTTTTTTTACTCTTCCAGTCCTTCCCACCCCATAACTTCTTGCTGCTCCTTGGGAAGTGAGCTAGCGGTCTCAGCGCAACTTCTGATGGGCAGAAGGTGCCCCCGCTGACAAACACCTCTGCAGGAGTGTCAGCATTGAGGGTGTCAGCCCAGAGCGACATGCACAAACTACCATGCAATGTGGCATTTTTATATTCTCCTGCCTGTGCCATCAAAACCAGCCATGAACTCATCATGAACCATCCACGTGCCAGAGCGAAGGGTGCAGTCTCTGGCTTACAGCTGAGGTGCTGGAAGGGAAAGCGCCTTGCTCAGGGTACCACGGGAAGTGCTGTTCTAACACTTTAATCTCCAGATGACCCAGAAATGTCACATCCCAGAAGAGACAGCCTCAACGTAGGAATCGACCGCCGTTCTACTGCAGCTGGTGCGAGGAGTCACGAAGAGGGGAGCGCACCGGCCGTACGTGCCGGGGCACCGGGGGAACCACACATTCGGAAGCAGCAACCTTCCCATCCTTCAACCAGCTGTCTCTCTGCCAAAGCAAGGGGCTAAAGCTGAGTGGAGCTGCATGAGAAGGTGTCAATCACTGCCTGTCGTTAGGGGTTACAGTAATAGGTCTCCCAGGCAGGCTGTGGGAGGCAGGGCACTCCTGCAGCTGGAGAGCTGTGGGGTGGCCAGATGAGGGTAGCACCGCACAGCCCAAGTGCCAGGGCCCTCTGCTCTCTGGGAGCAGAGCTGGGCTGAGGGACCCTCTGATACTGCTGAGCAGCAGAGGAAGAAGAAGAAGAGGTGATGAAGTTGGAATAAATGGTGAAAACTCTGATACCAAAAGAGTGTTACTAAAAATAGGGCTTATCTTTTACGCTGCTCTTGCCCGAATCCTTCAGCAGATGTGTTACGCAAGTTTTCTCCTCTTGCTTTATACAGGAGGATGCTTCTCTCTGCCCTCCTCAAACTAAGGTAAAAATAGCTGTGGCTTCTTCATTTCTTGTGAGGAAACAGAGGACGAAGAGGTGAGGAAAGGTGGTGTTTGAAATTAAGAGGAACTTTTGCAAAAGCATCTCACTTTCTCGGGCCCTGAAAACACTGTGCCACCTCAGTGCAATCCACCAGTAACACCGGCGGATATTTTCTGGGCTTTTGCTTTTACAGATGATGCTCCTTCTGGTGTGGCAGCCACAGGCTGTCAGTCATATAGTTTCTGCTCTGTGGTACATAATAACCATAAGCAAATGACCCTACCAGGATGATGGTCATGTGCAGCTTCCAGACAACTGTAGGTTGCTTCCACCTGAAATTCTATTCTATTCTATTCTATTCTATTCTATTCTATTCTATTCTATTCTATTCTATTCTATTCTATTCTATTCTATTCCATTCCATTCCATTCCATTCCATTCCATATCTCAAAGCACTTTGGGAAACCTAAGAATAGTTGGTGTTGTGAAAGTCTTCTGGAGTACAGATGTCTCCATGTTGACAGTTGTAGGTACAAATTGTTACCTTAATTTTGCTGAAAGGAGGAAAACTGAGGACATAGCTTGTTTAAGGGCACTGACTACACTAATGCTAGCGTCAGGTTTATTGTGCACACATGTATTTGTGCACATGTGCATATAGTGATGTGTCTGCCTATTACTGTTCCTTAGCTTGTAGGTTAAAGCACAGAGTATCCAAAGCCCATAGCCTCCACCTGTCATTTTACTTGGTCTTATGTATTTTAGAGCTATAAAAAAAAATAGGTTTGGGCTGCTGACATCAGTCACCTCTTCTCTTTTTCTCTCCTTTGCCACTGACAACTCTGTGTCCATCTCTGTTCTACTCTTACTTCAAATTGCATTTATCATAATGGTTGAAACCAGAATAATGTGTTGGCTTTGCTGTTCCAAGCCTCAGTTCTCCCATAGGTGAGACAAAGGGATAGATGTTTACCCAGCTCTGCAGAGGGCTCCAAAATCTCCAGGTGCTGTGCAAGAGGCAGTAGTGTGATTACAATCACCCAGGCACTGCAAAAGCCTAAGCTCGGTGGTATTTCTTTGCCTGCCTCAAATTGCGACAGCTTTCAAACGCTGCCGTGAACACACTTGCTGGATTTTTTTTTCCTTCCCCATCCTGCTGCTCTTTCCTTTCTTTCCCTCCTCTGCCTTAGGCCTCCCTCAAGAAAATCTGCCTTCTCTATTGACCCATTTTCCTCCCCTGTCGTTTGGTTCTGGTTTGTCAGCTCCCTTTCCTTTGTAGCCAAGCGAGTGGATAGTTACTTCACCACCATCCTCCTTCCTCCTCTCTCCTGAAATTCTGCCTCAGCCCTGACTCTTTCTCTAGAAACAGCCGCAGGCTATTTCTAACCTTCCTCCTCTCAGCAAAGCCCTTGAGCAATCAGCTCACTTTCATCTCTCGGCAGGGAGGCTGCCACGCCACCACCCGCTGTTCTGGGGCTGGGCTGGGAACTGGGAGCTGCTGGTGGTGATGGTGGCATCGCCACTGACTCACCACCTGGCCTTTGGCAAGCCACTTGCTCTCTCTCCTCTCCTAGCTGTAAAATAGGAGCCATAATTATGCACTTACCTCATATGGGTGTTGTAAAAATTTAATTACCGCTTGTAAGATGCTATCTAAGAGTGAAATGTGTCTTTATCTCTCACAGAGGTAGCTGTGACCACTGCAATCCACGCTTAGTTCAGGCCCTGGCATATAAAATTGTCTTCCCCGGGCAGACAAAGCCTTCCCTCCTTCTGGTCACAAAGGTCCCTGTGCCACAGTCCTCTGTCACAGAAGCGTTTCCCTGGCTGTGGGCCATTCCCCCTGGGTAACAAGCAGGGAGGCTGAATTCCCCTCTGGTCAAGGTCACCTATCCAGCTGCTCCTCCTAGCACTCTCTCGCTCTGAAATTGCTGGTGAGGCCTCTCCTGAACCAAAATCCTGGTTCTCCTCTCCTCTCGACTGCCTTTTCCATCCTCACCCAGTGCCTTGCTCTTCCCTTTCCCTCTGCTGTGACTGACAAGACTTGTACACCCTCCCTCCCCCTTCCTGGCTGCCCTCTCAGCCTGTTTCAACTGGTATAACCCAAGACTTAGCCTCTGCTTTCCTCGGGCACGGGCCATGAAGATGGGTCTGTCTAGTGAGATGCTGTCTCCCCGTGAGGCTGGGAAGAGGTGGTAGACCATGTGCTGGGCAGGCAGCACTGATGCTGCTGCCATCCCACTGCAACGTGTCCAGAGCCAATGCCTCTGTCCTCCCATGCAAGCACCTGGGGGCTCCATGGTCTGCTCCTCCAGTACCACCCATGCCCAACATTAAGGAGGAGCAAAAGCATCCTTAGATACTGCCCCTGCTCACTTCACACAAAAAGACTCAAAACTCACTGGGATCGATGTTGCCAAGAACAGTGCTCCAGCTGAAATCAAAAGGATGGGCTTGGGGTTCCTCTGTAGCCACCAAAGATGAGTGCAGAATTGGGCCTGATAAGGTTAGGCCTTGGCACCCAGGTCCACCCACCTCTGCGCCTGTTCTCAGTCAACTCCCAAGCTGATATTGGGGTCAATTCAAATTTCTGATCTTAATTACACCACTTCCTACACACAACAACAAAAAAATGATCACTGGCAACTTGGGCTGATTACCACCTCTTTCCTGTCAGAGGGCAACCTGTTTGCTCTGATGGAGATTGCAGAATGAACATGCAGCACCTGAAAAAGTTGAGGTTAACCCTCCTGGATGTGGACCTGCATCTGGAAATAGAAGACAACAAGAGAAATAAAGATCATTTTAGATCAGGGCAATCTGAATGACCTGTAACTCAATGGGAATAGAAAAGTTGTTTATTTTTTTGTATTCTTGGCCAAAATCTTTGTCTTTGGGGTGTATTTGGCAGTTTCTGAGCTAAAGTTCTAACAGAGCATGAGGATGGAATAAGACCTGTGAGTAGAAACTGCTGCTCAGCCATGGAGAGGCTACTGCCTATCCATAATGCATGCACTCTAAACTAGATCTATAAACATCAGGCATGATTTACTAGGCTATAAAATCTTACATCATGATGCCACTGGAACTATTGAAAATAAAAGCAGATAAATCACAATTCTGTGCAACAAGCTATACTCATGATGCTTTTTTTTGGTCATTTGCTGGGGTTTCATTCTGCTGTTGGCTGAGCATGCACTATTCTCATTCAGCCTTGTGTTGAGTTTCCTTTTTTCCTTTTCCTTTTCCTTTTCCTTTTCCTTTTCCTTTTCCTTTTCCTTTTCCTTTTCCAAGCTCGAGTTTCCTTTTCAGCCCACTGGCTTTGCAGCTGTGTGGTCATGCTGCTATAAGCCCTGATCCTGGAGGGTGCAAGATTAGGCAGAAAGGTGCTGAGTTTCCACAGGCTTGGAGCACTAATACCCAGCTTGTTTTTTTTCCCAGCAATACTGGGCAATCGTAAGCAGATTGACTGCTGTTGCTCGTATAATGTTATTCCTCACATTAGATTATGAGCATTAAATCTACTAGACAATGTTTATCTGGCAGGAAAACAATTTGTGTCACTCTTTTACTGCCAGCAAGATATAGAGTTACAATGCCATGGATAACAGAGCGTGCACCACAACTCCGAACAGGCACGACAGATGTAATCCTGTCACCCTCCGGAGAAAATGATGCTGAAAAGGGAGGAAAGGGGTGGTGAGCCTGTGAAAATATTACTAATGGAGAGGGCTGGGTTTGGAGAAAAGTTTGCTCCACCTCTGTAGCTGAAGCGAGTGAAGTAGAGAAGTAAAAACCAGCCTCAGTGCATGCAAAATGTAAATCATTCTGGACCTGTCCGACAGAGAATTTGAACTCTGTCCCTTCAGCTTCTATTTTCTGTTGAAAACGCTTTGCATTAATGGAATATAGCTTGATGTTTTTTCTACTTTTACCTTGAGTTTCATCATATATCTTATTATTCCTTAATTTTCCTGGTTTGAATTGTGTAATTACATAGCAAATAAGAAGGCAGGTGGGAAAGCATGGCAGGGAGGAGAAGGAGAAAAATAACAAAGAAAAGTAGGAAGTAAAGAGAAGAAAGAAATTTTCTAGCATTCAAAATTTGGGGGAGAAGTTTGAGAACGTGTACTTTACAAGACAAAATCCAGAGGCGACGTAAGAAATTGCAGATGCATAAAGTTTAAAGAATTTTCCAAAGTAATTTTTCACCTCAAAGTCTTTTGATTTTGTCGTGAGAAGCAACTAACTCGTTATTTTGAATTCCTACAGTTGCCAATATTGACATACACTTCTCTGTCCTGGACTATGCAAGAACAACACATGAAGGTACAGCTTGTGCCTGAAACCGGTGGCTGGGGATCTAGCACTTTGCAGAACTGTCTTCCAAATATCAAAAAAACTTCCAGTAACCTTTTGTGCTTTCCTTCATTCTGCGCAGCCTGCAGAGCCCTGCCTGCTCAAGAAATGAGCTCATGCCCACGGCAGCCTCTCTGTGGCACCCAGAACCTCGGTCCCGGCCCCGGCTGCACAAGTGCTAGACCAGCCCCGTCACTGCATGTCTTTGGGTAATGCTGGGAAGTTCCTTGCATATCTGCAGAGATTTAAATTCCATTTAAACAACCACCTCTGCCAAAGTAGGTCGAGCGGGGAGGTTTCGCCCAGTGCCTCTTACTCCAGCTGCTCCCTTGCAGCTCTGTGCTAGGGATCTTCCCCTAGGACACTTCCCTATGTTCCCCTCAGCCCTCCCGGGCTCAGAAGCTGCTCTCTCTCCTCCAAAGAGACTCCAAAACAGCCTGCCTGGCCTTGCCCATCTGCAGCCACAGGCAGACATCCCCTGCTTTTAGCCCTTGGCCCTTTCATGCCTGGAGGCTCTTCCAGACATTCTGCTGAGGCAAGATTTTGTAGGGCCAGGGCAAGGTGCCGCACCTGGCTAAGCCCTCACCTCTGTGGTAGCAAGCAAGAGGGCTGCTGGCATGAGCTGAGGGGAGAAGCTGCATTGGTTACTTTGAGGAACCACGAGATTCCAGTTTAAGGTATTCCTGCCAATCTCCATCTGCTTGCACCGCAGCGAGGGGGCCGGCTCTGTATTTCAGCAAGGGGAAGCAGACACGGAGTCGCGCAGGGGATACGGTCCCTGTGCCCTTTGGCAGGGCTAAAGGCAGCTGCTGGCATGGCCAAAGGAGAGTTTGACCTGCAGTGCCCTGCCCAGCACACAGGGGGTGCCTCTACAGGGTGCTAGCCCTGGAAACTTGGCTTTGTGGCACCGCACTTTAACCAGAACACTAGAAGAGGTAGACAAGGCCTATAACAGCCCCTGGCACCACGGTGTTGCTCCACTGTGGTATGAGAGAGGCCCGTGGTCCGTGCCCAGCCTGATAGTCGGGTTTAGCTGGTACCAGGTTGGTGCCACTGGAGTTGGTGCTCTCAGGAGCTCTGTCGGGGCCACTCACTGCCTCATTTTGACGTGCTGCAACATGAAAGTACGTACCAGGAGCAGCACTGTCAACACGTGTCTAAGCAACGACTTGTGCAATGAAGTCCTCTTTTCAAACATGACTGTAGACTTGTCTCTTGGAAGACGCTGCATGGCTTTGAAAAACGTAGAGGAGTTAAATCAGCACAGTCCTCAACCTCCCTTCCCCTTTCTCCTAACAGAATAGTCACACTTGCAGCAGTAGAAAAACATTTCTTTTACAGAAGCAATATTCTAGATGATTCAAAATAATCCAGTATATGATGAGGTGTAAGGTTGACATAGCTTAGACCATTGAGCATGTTTGGGGTTATTTTTCCACATATATTTGTTGCTGAATGAATGTGTGTCATACCAAGATTTCTGCATTTCCATTTTGACTGTTGTGGGTATCTGAAACGGGAAAGATATGCAAGCGCCTATGTAAATTGTAAAGTATCTTCATACCAACATGCCTGGCAGCTTTAGGGAATGCACTAGTGTTGCTATTTTCATCTTTTTTTTTTTAATTAAAAAAAAAAAAGTCAAACAAAACCTTTTACCAAAATCACTATACTGCTGCAAATCCTATTCAGAGAGCCGGCCCTGAGCACTTAGAAGACCACTGAATCTCAAAGAAGATTAGGCTCTTAGGTGAACAAACAAGAATGCAAAGAATATGGATACAGCAGTTCTCACTTTAACACTTCTGACAGAATTTCATACATATTCCTAAAAAGCCAAGAACGTGGGACTTCTACCACAAGAAATATTAACTTGTCTGAATCTTGGAAAAAGGACTTGCTTCAGAATATGAAGTGAAATCTGATCTTACTGCAAACAATGAGGAGCAGGACGACTGATGCAGACTAGGACCATAAAATACAATTTGTTTTCAGGAGCCGACTTGGTAAGGGAAAAGGAATTGTGGTGCTAATGTGCAATGGGGATCACTTCCACAGCACATCTGTACACCAACGCTCATGGAATTCCTGGTGTGTCCTTAGGACCAATAACTGTTGCATCCTAACATCATCAACATATCCTTGTATGTTCTGGGAATTTACTACCGTCTCCTACTGTGTTTTGTTCCTTTGGGACTTGATTCTGTCCCTCAACCTGGAAGAACCATCTCTGTTGAGGCTCAGTAGTGCCAGCAGACTCAACAAGTCACATCCGATGAAATTCAACAAGGGTAACTATAGAGTCCTACATCTGGGGACGAACACCACCATGTACTGGTACAGGATAGGGGTAGACCCACTGGAAAGCAGCTCCATGGAGAGGGACCTTGGTGTGCTGGTGGACAATAAGTTTCCATGGAACAGCCATGTGCCTTTCCAATGATATCCTGAGGTGCATAAAAAAAAGTGTGGCCTCCCCCTCTACCCTGCACTAGTGAGACTGCATCTGGACTATTGTGTTCAGTTCTGGTCCCCCCAGTTCAAGAGGGACAGGGAAATACTACAGAGAGTCCAATGGAGAGCTACAAAGATGATGAAGGGACTGGAACATCTCTCTTAAAAGGAAAGGCTGAGAGACCTGGGGCTGTTTAGCCTGGAAAAGAGAAGCCTGAGAGGGGATCTTATTAATGTTTACAAATATCTGCAGGGTGGGTGTCAAGTAGAAGGGGCCAGGCTCTTGTCAGTGGTGCCCTGGGATAGGACGAGAGGTAATGGTTGCAAGCTGAAACACAGGAAGTTCCACCTCAATATGAGGAAAAACTTCTTCACTGTGAGCGTGACAGCACTGGCCCAGGCTGCCCAGAGAGGTTGTGGAGTCTCCTTCTCTGGAGACTTTCAAGCCCCACCTGGCTCTGTTCCTGTGTGGGCTGCCCTGGGTGACCCTTCTCTGGCAGGGGGGTTGGACTCGATGATCTCTGGAGGTCCCTTCTAATCCCTACCATTCTGTGATTCTAAGTGACCATTTGTATCTGTTCAAACATTTGAAGACAAAAATAAAACTAGTAATACAAATGAAGCGAAGAAGCAAGCACTAAATGAGTCAGTTAAGTTGTGTCAGGGAAAGATAAAGGGAAGGAAAAGATAACAGTGGAGAAACAGTAGAATGAGTTAATGATAACTGAGCACTGGGAACTAATGAGTGCCTTTGAAAATGCAAAGGGGAAATTAAAAATACTACCTTGAACAAAGTCCTTAATGAAAGCAAGGTGAAGTCACTGATTATTGCAAATGTCTGAGGTGCTGCTAGAAATGATGATGCTAGAAAACCAGCACACGAAAGAAGAAATCAAACCCTTGGCTTTTGGCTGGATGTAGGTTTCCAACTAACCCCATTCAGAAAAAAGGCTCCAACACCCTTTAGGGACATACGAAAAGAAGTAGCCTAGCTGTTGAGAAAGTGCATGTAGGCAGACAGGGGGAGTCTCATGGCTGTAGAAGAGGTCCAGGTGACAGAGAATCGTTGGAAGCTTGTACCACGCTGCGGACAGAAAATTAAAGGTCCCAGTGGAAAGACTGGTTTCCCTCCTTTTCTTCAGGGCTTGCTCTGTTTTCAGGGGCAAAATCTAGACCAGAAAATAAAAGCATCCAAAGCCAGATTTCCAGGCCACTATGAGGAGAAAGAACATACTTCTGTCTGTGTTTTTTCTCACCCTGCTGCTGTCCCCCAGCATGGCACCCAACCCCCTTTCCTGGGAGTGCCCTCAGCAAGGCAGGAACTTGGCCTCACTTCACTGGCCAGGGTACAGCTACCTTTTGCCTGGATCAGTGTTGCCACCATCTAGGCGAGCAAAAAGTTAGGGGATTTCTGGCTAGGGTGTCAATGAAAGGCGGCTCTGTGGCATCACATATCCTGCTTTTAACTAAAGGGTCCTCCCTGGAGATAAGCTAAGCAGTAGCCGTTGGGTGAGAGGGAAGTAAACTAACTGGGAGCCTGTTCAAGGTTTGATATGAGCTAATGGACTTCCTTTCCGCTCTGGGCAATCTCCACGTAGTGCGGATCTAAAGGGGAGCTGACAGCTGGAGACGCCTTCTCCTCATATTTCCAGAGCAACCGTCCTGCATCCACGGACCATCCTGCTCTCCAGGAGATTTGGTACTGTTTTTCTTCTCCTGCACAAAGGAGCAACCAGGACCATGTAGTCTGATGTCTCAAGAGACGGAACTAATGAGAGGAACAGTGAGAAATCGGGTCAGAGAAACAAGGGCAGAGCCAAGCAGAGAAGCTAAATATGACAAGGCACTTGGCCCTCCTTGTTCAAAGATGTTCTCCAGTCACAGTGGCTAGCATCTCGCGAGCATGGCTGAGGCATATCTGCTTCTGTTGGCAAGGGCAGAGCGCAGGGTGGTGTGGCGTGTGTGTTTTGTCCAGCCACGTTTCCTTCCCCAGCTTTCCTACGGCATCTTCAGTGGACTTGACTTCTGACTGGAAAGGTGTTGCACTCAGCCTGTCACCTTCTCTACACACGCGCCATTTATCTCCCTGCTTTTTCTAGTTAGCATCCATTGCACTCACGTTTAGTGGAGCAGTGGAAAAAGAGAACAGAAGGAACTGTAAGAGAACAGCTCTAAACCCGGCTGTGATCTTGGACAGATACTTGTAACCATTCATCTGCCAAGATGGATCAAGGCCTGCATTTGTAAGGGCCATTAATCAACGTGGGAGGAACAACAGATACCGGCGACCCCAGAAAGAACAGATGTTGAAACTCCAGGCAGAAAAATGAGACTCGGGACACATACAGCTTCACCACGATCTCCATGGAGAAAAACAGATTGCAGTTGTATCGCAAGAGGAAACGCTGAGCAGTAACAGGACCAGCTCTGACTCACGGCTACAGCAGGTGACAAATTTTTTACATCAGCTTTCGAGGCGACTTGGAGAGACAAAGTACCCTGTGGTGGGGCTTTGGCTGCATCCACGAAGGATCCCCAAATGCAGGCATCTGTGGGCTGAGATGATGACCGATGGGATAGGAACCAGAGAAGACTGACAACGATAAAGCGGCTGCAGGGACTGACGAATGCAAAGAGATAAAAAGAACGAACAGCAATGGCTAGGAAAAGAAGTGATACCTGAGTGCAAGGCACAAACTGCTGGAGAGGAGAAAAACTGTTTGGGGGGGTGTAATACATTGTGATAACCAGGAGTAATTGGGTGAACCCAGACAAACGAAAATATAGGCCAAATATCTTCCTGACCGTGGGACTTGCTGGACTGTGAAATAGTCTCGGAAAGAGAGGTGGAAGCCCCATTACCTGAGGCATTTACAGTGAAAGCAGACAGAGCAACCAAGAATGTGCCGTAAATCCTCTGCCAGCAGGGGAGGGAGGTAGATGGCGTAACGGGTCTTTTCCATCTCTAATTTCTACGTTTAATGTAAGGAACCACAAAAACCCCCAACCCGCCATGAGATACAGAGTACCAACTCAGCACTTAGGGAAAGCCAGTGGCAATCCTGCGGGTAGAAAGGGAAAATGTCATCGCGATGAAGCAGAGGAAATAAGAGGGGAGAGAGCGGCACTGTAAAAGCCACAGAGATGCGAGGACTCTGCTCCAGCAGCAGTTCAGCCCCACGGAGGGAAGGCAGGGAAATACAAACCCTTACATTATCCAGTCGAACCTATAGTACAAGGAGGGTCGTTGGTTGCCAGGCTGAGAGGGAACAGCACCTTCCCTTCCTCTCGGTTGGTTTCAGGGGCTGGCCAAAACAAAGCTGTGAGAGAGAGACCTGCAGGGAGAGTTACTCCTGGCTTGCAGGATGGCCAGCGGTAGCCCACCCAAGGTCGCCTAGCGGGGGGGGTCCCACCAGCCTCGCCTCCCGGATACCACATACGGAGAGGCAAGGCTTGCTTGGACCCCCGCAGCGGGATTCCCTCGCGCTCGCTGGTTTTGGGGAGCGCTGAATCGCTTCGCAGGAGCCCGTTCTGTCCCGCCGGGCAGCACCCTTAACGGCAGCCCCCAGGGGTGGTTCTGCCGCGCCGGGGACACGGCTACGAGCAGGGCTGGGCTCTCAGGGCTACGAGCAGGGCTGGGCTCTCAGGCGTGTTCAGGACTTGCGATAAGGCAGAGAACCCCCCCCCCCCAAAAAAAAAAAACAAACAAACCAACAAAACAGCCAGGACACCAAAACCTTGTTTGTTAGGGTTGGTTGTTATTTTAAATCACCAAGGGAGATTTAGACGAAGAGACGGCCAACTGAGCTTCGCCTTTGCCCTCCCTTCCCTCTCTTGACCCCTCTTCCCCATCAGGGCGAGCTCTGCACTCAGCGCTGCGACCCCGGGAGCCGCGGGGCGAAGGGAAACAGCGGCGCTCCCGCTGCCGCGGAAACAACGCACGGATGCAGCATGTAACCCACACGGTGTGGGGGACACAGACCCCCCCCCCCCCCCCCCACCCCCCCCGCCGAGCTACCTGCCCCCCCCCCCCGGCCCTGCGGCACCCCGGCCCGGGCCG
>WTSP01019401.1:72425-94514 GCA_025331215.1 Actenoides lindsayi | reverse complement strand
AGCCTCTGGTGCCGTGTGAGCACTGGCATTCATAACACGGGTATGTTATCAACACCCTCTAGCTCCCAGTACTGCAGCATGAGGGCTGTATGGGGAAAATCAGCTCAGCTAGACCCACTACACACAGTCTTGGTAGGTAGCCTAACACCACAGCAGAGGCACAAAACTGACAGGTGACACAGCAAAGCGCTGTTGTGGTGTGATACATGCAGCTGAAAGACAATGAAATATTTTCCCTATGCTTTGCTTGTGCACTTTCCTTTCATGTTGCTAGATCTTAAACATGGTTGATATATTCTCTAGTTAATAAGGAATGCCTGTAAAAGGTATCTTGATCTTCAAGCACCAAAATTAATCTAATAGAAAATTTAAACAACCTACCTCCTAGTTCTCTTTTCTTCTTTGCTGTTTACCTCTTGAGCTGATTTTGACTGGAGTCTGGTATCTAAATCCTGATGGGCACCTGGGCTCAAGGTGTTTGTATTACTGTTTCAAGAAGGCATATGTATTTTAGCAGAAACATTAAAATTTATTCCTTCCACTTAGCATTACCCCATGTAATACAGGGTACATGTTGTAACCAACTGATATTAGACTCTGAATTTTCTAACATAAATGGTCTAGTTACATGAACCTCAGTTTGATTAGGGTCAGATAACCACAACAATGAAGATGATTCTGGTTGAATTAAAGCAGATGTGCTCTAATAGGTACTGGAAATGTATTTCTTTATTGCTGTTCATAATGTACTGTCCTGGTTTCACTAGGACAGAATCATAGGAGCACTGGAACAGGATGCCTAGAGAGGTTGTGGAGTCGTTTCCTCTGGAGAGTTTCAAAACCTGCCTGGATGCATTCTTGTGTAGCCTGCCCTAGGTGAACCTGCTTTGGCAGGGGGCTTGGACTAGATCCCTCAGCATTATACCAAATATGACGTATATGGGATGGAATACCTCGTTGGCCAGTTCAGGGTCACCTATCCTGTCTGCTCCTCCCTGCAGGGGCAGACATTCACTTTCTGCACCCCTCAATGTGGTGGCCCCCAGCAGTGGCCTTGGTCTGCATACCAATCCTTGGTAGTAACTCTAAACATGGGATGTTATCACTGCTAGAAGCAGACACTGTCTGTGAAAACATATTGCTAACTTCAGAAAGTGCAGTTAGTTAGAAGAACTGAGCTGAAAAGTAGAATGACTGAACAGAATTAGCTCTGTTCTCACTCAAACCAGGACACATGACCCAGGATAGATCCCTGTGGTCCCCTACTTGTCACTGTCCTTCAGTTAGAATATGACCCATTAGTCACTGTCCTGTGAGTCTTATCCCAAAGGTACTACAAAATCTCTGTGCAGAGGGAGCTAACTATTTGTTTAGTTTCAGGATTTCTTGGAGGCTGTTTCCAATTCAAATCCAAAAGTTTAGATGAATAGATAAATGTTAATCCATCATGCCTTCCCCATGGCAGATGCAAGTGATCAGAATTACAGAACTATATAGACCTATCATGAATCTGTTCTGCTTGAGTGGGATTTGATTCTGGTTGCATTGAGTAGTCTCTAGTGAAAGTCATTACTTCATAATGTCTTTAATTTTTGCTGCTTATCTTAAGGTGGAATGTAGAAAACTAGATTTCATTCTGCTTTAGAAACAGTGTGGGTTTGTAGCTGAAGGATGTTTCAGAGAAACAGTTGCATTGTTTAATCATTGGCATACATTATGCTGTTCTGTTCAGCTTTTGCTTGCCGTTAGGACTTCTGTTTTAGAATTCATATACTGCCGAAGTCTGAATTCCAATTTGTATTATAAAACATTCTGTGAAAAAATAAGAATATTTTTTATTTCAGCATTCATGTGATTTTTCACTTACTGCAGCAATAGCTCTGTTCTCCCTTTTAATGATTATTGGAGTGTCTGTTAACAAACAGATCCATCTGCTTTTTCTTGAGATGAATGGCTTAATAACAGCAATTTGTTTTGAAACCAGGGCTTGTGTACCATATTTACCTTTTTATTGTTTAGTCCCACTTGTTGATGTAAGTCATGTAACTAAGAGGCAGGCAATCTATATGTGCTTTGCAAAATCTTTTATGAGCATGCCGTGATGATCACATACTGCATGAAAAAAACAGGAATTGTTATTAAATTGTAGTAATTTAGAGACCTGATGCTCATCTGGCTCCCATTTTGCAGCTATCCATCATAACAAAACTATAGAAGGCTTTTTGAAAATACATACACTTTCCCCCTTTCTGAACATTGTCAAGAGTTTTTCATTTCTATCTATGATTAATAATTCACTCAGCTTCCTTCTGGGAGTTTAAGGAAGCTCATTAGCTCTAAGCAGTGCTTAGTATTATAGGGGATGACAATACAGTATTGGTATAACTTTCTAATCCTTTAGCTATCTTTTGGCTGTCTCTTTGTATTTACTTAAATACTACATTCAGAAAGGAGAGTAGGATGAACATATTTTTGTTCAAGAAAGATGGATTAAGACTGGGACAGGTGAGAAAATGAGGGCAAAATGGGAGAGCACACCATAACCAAGGAGGCTGAACAGTTGTCTAAGCCTAAAATGAAAGGAGATGATTAAAAATGTTTTGTCTATCCACCAACAGACATGTAATATATAGAGATGAACAACAGAAAAGCTGAAAAAAAAAAAATTAAGATAAATTACAGTGTTGGCACTTGAACAGCTACATTATTCCTGGATATTAATACATGTTATTTCTGGAAGTGTCAAGTGTTCCAATCAGAGTGGTAGATCAAACTCGCGTTGGATAAGACAGAATTTAAAAACAGAGCTTACCATATTCACATGACATGGTTGTATGTGAAGTTGTGACGCTGGACTATTTCCTCTTTTGCATCCTTATGCTTGGAAGTTATAAAGTCAAGAATGTGAAGGGTAGAAAAAGGAACATTTATGTTACCAGAGAAAGCATAATTCGACTCCCTGTGTGTGTCTCAAGCATACACAGAATGCTTGAGAAAAAATGAGGGGAAAGAAAGCTGTAGATTATCTTATTTTCAAAGATAGCGTAATTGTGTATACAGATAAGATGTCTAGGTTAAGTTTGCTGAGGCAACCAGAAATTATATGGCAGACATAATTTTGCAGCCTAAACCTCTGTTTTTGAATGCAAATTTTTGCTTAAAAAAGCTTCCTTTACAGAACAATAGCTTTAACATCATCCCAAACTGAGATAATAAAAGACAATCAGCATGCTGAGAGGAGAGATGGGGTCTGGCTTCTTAGTTTGGGAGGTGTTTGGGGAGTTTGGTGTAACTCAGATTTCCCTACTCCCACTTGCATCTTGCCTTCAGAAGACGGAGTTCTAGGTGGAAAAACTGGGGAAGTAGTGATGGCATCAAGCACCTCTTTAAAACAGTCATGTTGTAGGCTGTCAAGACTTTTTCTAGCCTTGCAAGTGAGGGAAAAGGAAATGATCACAGACATACATTTCAGGAGTATCAGTGGAGAATAGAAAAGGCATTTTCTAAAACCTATGAGTTTTCTCCCATCCAAATAATGAATGCAGATGGACTTTGAAGTAGCGAGCAAGAAGTAGAAGAATATCAGACAACATATATTTTGTAAATGCCCTACTAGTCCTATTTCTAATCACAAAAATATTAAAATAATAAAAAACTATTTTAAGTAAAACACGTGACTTTCAGGTCAGTTTGTATTTAAGAATGATAACGCAATATACCTTATAATTGATGACAAAGATTTTCGAAGTCGCGAAAGGAACCTATACCATTTCCACTTCCTGGAAAGACAATTCAGTATTCAAATATCCTAGAGGAAGTAAAAGCCTCAGTTTGTTTTGATCTGACTCAAACTGATACATTTGGGACGTTTTGTTTCTATAACTGTTTAATTTTGTGCTTGAAAACTGTCACTGTATTGTTCTCCTATGGACTTCCTCCTTTTCTGTCTTTCTCTTCCCCTTTAATTGCATACTTTATACTACCCAGGGTAAGGTAGTTTTCTGGGCAGTATTTACTGGTGGAAACTATCCACTGTGGACCTTTTTTAATATGCATTAAATTCTTGGTGATAGCTGATAAGTATAGCTTGAGATCAAAGGGCTGATTAAAGAGTCTAGTAGGTGACACAGTGCCCTTGACTGTGGGTCAATGGTACTATCTAATCCTTGTCAGTGAAGGCAGTCGTAAGGATTTGTGAGAGATGCAGTAGCTAACCAAGAATGAAGGCCACAACAAAAATGTGAGAATGCCTGAAAGAGAAATTGTGTTTCTGTCATGGGGAAAGAAACTAATTGAATAAATCTTCCTCAGTGTCCTGAGAGAGATTCTAAAATGTTTTATTTACAAAAATACAACAGGTCCTGTCTTTTTGGGTTTCCAAGTGTAAAGAAAATTAATAATAGGAAGGACATTCTATTATCTATAGGAATCTTTATGGGTATATGATCTAAAATAATGGAGATGTATTTAGCTGTTTTAGTACTTTAATTGTTGTAGAATATACAGGATTCAGCTTGGACCATGTGTATCCTGTAGCATAACATTTCTCTTTGTTCTCCATGTGGAGCAATTGGATGTGTCATCCATTGCTGCAAACTATGGCTGTGAGTCACCTAAGAAAATGGGCCAGCTCCATCCCTGTAGTAACTCTACTGAAACTAATAAAATTAACTGTTGGGTGAGCTTTTCTATTGTTGTGTAGCCCATAGAATTACTTCACTAGTTGATAAGGACTTAATTAACTGACTCGGAATTTTCAGCATAGTTTCTCTTTCACTTCAAATAGCTTTTCTGCTGATTGGTAACATATGTGAACATTGACCGTGTATTGCTAAACTCCATCTCTTTTTCTCTTTCTTGCATGACATTACTGTAAATATCTAAAGCATAAAAGCATATATCATTTCATCTAATATGACCTCTTTGTTCTTTTGTTCCTCTCCTCACACAATAATTTTGGTACATTTTGTCCCGCAACACAGAAATGTGAGGCATAAGAATCTTCTTTAGCCTGGATGGGAGAACAAGTAATACTCATTAACGTTAAAGGAATTTCAACATATTCCTTGAGGTTCACCCAGAAATACTATAGAAATTTAATTGAGGTCATCATTAATTTTGATCCTTTCCTTCAGCTGAAACCTCGAGCTAAACCAACAGCCTTTACTTTGAAATGCCTCATTTCTGTATTCCAACTGTCTTTTAATTAATTCATTTTAACCCTGATGAAAAAAAAATGAATTGAAGGGTATAGGACCATTTAATCAGTGGAAATAAATACATAGCATACTTCCGAGCTTGTGTGAGCACTGTGTGGCACACTGGGTAATCAGCAGTTAGAGTGGTGGATTTGGCTGCAGTGATTTGAAACTTTACTGTTCCCAGTTGCCTGCTCTGCCCTTCTGCCAGACATCACTGCCTTCTTGGCAGAAGTAGGAGAATGGGCCAGTCCAACCAGTCCAGAAGTCCAGACTACAGTTCAGCACTTCAAGTGGCTGATGGGCACTGTTGGACTGGGATGTCCCCTGTGGTTGCTAACGTGCAGTCATATCTTCTGCCTCTGTCACAGAGTTCAGAGGACTGTAGCTGGAAGCAAGAACAACTGACTCTGCCAGACTCCTTTAATATACTTTTGCAATAGTAGAGAAAAAAGAATGTTCTTAATTTGGGTTGGTGAATCTGAGATAACTCAAGTAAGAACAGCAGAGTCAATAATAAAGTTGAAAGTAGAAATGCTAAAATTTATAGGGGTGTTTGGGAAAAAAAAATGGAGGCTGCCAGCTGAAATTAAAGTCAAGTTGACCTAGTTTTCATTGTTCTTTTTGCAGTTGTTAGTTTACGTGGGTTAATCAGAGAGAGAGAACTACTTGGGCTAAGACTGAGAATGTTTTGTTTTGCTTTCTTTTAGTGTACACATACATTTAAAGAATAGAATTTACTTAGCTTATGATGAAGAAGATTTTTGACTTTTGACTAACACTGTGTAGGCATCTCTTTAGTTAGAAAATGTGCAATAGAAAAAGGTCTTTAAAATAGCAAATAAAAGCTCATAGTAAAATCCTGAATTCAAATTAGGGCTATGAATTTAGAGGAAGGGTGTAACTAATTACTGGAACAAAATGCTGTGAGAACTGGTAGATTTTCAGTTTTCACGTCTTCACATCAAAACTGTTTTCCTGGGAGATATGTTTTAGCACAACAGAAGTTATGTTTTAACCAAGTGTGAGTTACAGACAAGCTTTTTCAGCAAAAATAAGCTAATTGGGTAAAATATAAAGACCTAGCACATAGAGAAAATCACAGCAGATGATCTAAGAGGTGATTCTTACATCATTTTCTATGTATGTGTGTGAAACTACTTAGAAAACGGAGCAAAGCAATGAGAAATTTTAGCATTTACACTTATGAACGAACAGCTCTGTTTATGTTATGATAAGCCTCTCTGAATTTTGTGCAGCTGGTCTACTACTCTCATTTACACCCATTAAATGAACCTGAACTACCTTCTGGTGAAACCAGAAGAAACTTCCTTATTCCCTGCTGATTTTAATAAGCATGTCCTACTCTATTGATGTTGATATAGTACTGCATATCAGATAGGTAGAAGGCATGCCATAGTAGTAGTTTTCAAGTAACATTTCCAGGAAGGTGATTTCAGTAAAAAAAAAAAAAAAAGAATTTATATGCCATGAAATAGACAGAGCAATCAATACTTACATGTGGTGGCTGGAGATTATTTTTTTGGTTTCTGGGTACTTTCCTCTCCTGTTCAATATTTCTAAATTTTCATTCAGTTCTCTGGCTCATCCAGGATTACACTTATCAGTGATGCCACCACCCCAGACAGTGTTTCATTTTCAGCATTCCAGTGCTGTTGGAGTTCAGAGTTTCTATTTGATTTTTACAAAAGGCATATTTCATTTGGTTTCATCTACTGTACCGTATTGAGTGCTGCTACTGCCTGGAAAGTTATGCAGTTGTCTCGGAGATGTGCTCTCTCATCTCCTGCAGTGACATTATTGTCATGGAGAATACATCCCTTGGTGGGCAGATCCTTCTGGTTTGAGTTCCAGGTTGCCACTTGTTGATACATCACAGCTTATGACAGTGCAGGACACGGATGCCCTCGCTTGTGAACTGCGACAGTAACCCTTAGGGTACACTGTACAGCTGTATGTACTGTGTATATACCGAGCATACAGGCTCAAACATGTAGTATGTTATTTTTATTTACAAGTAGTAGCCAGGCTTTGACATTTAGTATTTCTAATGGAATAGTTTGCTTCTTTCTCCTTGCTTTGTTCCTCATTGGGTTAAGTGTGGTGATAAATCTGATGCTCGTAATCATTTCTAACCTATTTGTGTCACACTTTCTGTACTAAAGTACCTGTAAGATTTAGCTGTTTAAGAAACAAATCTATCCTGATATTACACATTTCTCCAAATGAATCTCATATTGTGTTAGACTCTTTCTTGAAAATTCAGTGTTCCAGTTCGATTTAGTCTGTTGCTTTGTTAACTTATTCTAAAATTATGAATTAAAATGATGAAATTTCATTATTATGTCCTATTTATCATAGTTATAGCAAGGGAAGCAGAAGTAATGGCTTTACAAAAATATCGATGAGTTCACAAAAGTGTGGGCCATACAGCAGGCAGGGCAGCAGTGTAGATAAACCTTGATGTGATCACAGATGTTGGGAAACACTTGCAGGTGAGATGTGGTCTATGAAAGCTGTGGAACTAAGAATGCTGTGGTTTTGCGCCTTTGTCTGTTCAAGCTACAAATAGTATCTTGTCCGACTGTAGTCAGCCTTTCTAATTTGGTCCAAAACTTTTTTTTGGTTTACTTAGCTCTGATCTTGGAAGAAAAAAGTTGAAAGGGTGAACATAATGGCACATTTTAAAAACAAGTGATTTATATTAGGAAGGAATTGTAATGATCAAAGATATTCAATTTTTCAATCAACAACTAAGTGGAGAGACATCAGGTAAACATTTCAACCTTCTTTGCTTCACTTTACCTATGATGTCAAGTATCATAAGTCTTTAGAACAATGTTTAGTTTGAAGGACATTTTTGAAAGCAGTTATAAATGATAAGGTTATTTCTTGTCCACAGTAGATAAAAATAATTTAGGTAATTCCCGCTTAGTATTTTTAATCTTTTTAGATTAGAGCCTGGTCTAATTGGGGCCAATGGATGATGGTAACTTTCAGTCTATCATTACTGAATCTTCCAAAAGCTTATACAGCCAATGAAAATTGTGGTTTTGCTACTAGTTGCCCAATAGGAAGTATGTGAAAATGCTGGATCATTTCCTAAAGCCACAAAACAAACTTCAAGAACAATCCTGTTCTTTATTCCTTGGGCAATATCAAGCAGCAAGTGATCTGTGTATTCACATGTTCATATTACCATATTTAATGGTCCACATCAGCATATAACTTAGTAAAGAACTACTTATTTAGACAAAAATAGGGATACATTTCTTGACCAAAGTTATTTCTTTGGAACTGGATTTCCCTGTTTCTCTCTTGTGAAAGCTGATTAAGCCTTTTCATAAATGCCAGTTGTCCCCCTCTTTGAACAAGTCAACTCTCCAAAAGAAAAAAAATGCATTTTTTAAAGTAGTAAATGCCAGGATGTCATTTCATTCATCGGCTTCTTTCTGATATATTGCTGTTTCTGCACCAAGTTTTAAAACTAAAGATTTTTTTTTCTCAAAAAAACCAGCAGTTGATGGAGTAACTGGTTTTGTAACAGAACAATACAAAACGTCTTTTAGTTTTTGATGATTTTTCTGAATTATCGGTATTGTTCAGACCCGATGAAATGCTAATAATCAGTTAAGCTGACTCAACTGCTTTGTCAACTGATACGCTCAGTCTTCACCAATGAGCTTCATTCAAGTTGAGAACTGTAATACTGGAAAAAACATTTTCAGGTTATTTCAACAATTGGCTACAGTGAGTAAAAGGGTTTAAAATGTCTATTCTTGCTTTCTCACACACTGCAATCTCACAGTAGGACTTAATGAATAGATGTGAAAACACACTGTACTTGTTGTATGAGTGAGTCTGGACAGGCTGCCAAAAAATTTTGGCAGAAAAAGTCTTAGTCTTTCATATAGGTCAAAAGTCTGTTCTATTGAATGTTGTAACATGTTGCAAAAAGCTGCTGTCCTTTAAAATTTTCTTGAATGCTCCTGTTGCCTTAGACATTTTAATGGTCTGGATAAGTGAGTAATGGCATAATAATTAATTACCTCTTATGTAAGGTATTTCAGACAGAGATTTCAAAGTCACGGTTATGTCAGAACCCAAGTACATTAAACCCCAGTGTGGATTCTTTCTTTGAGAAGTAAAGAAGCCTGAAATTGCCAAGGCTTAAACTAAGAAGGATTGAACTGTAGTGAATCAAGGCCACTTTATTTCTCTATGAGAGCACTGAGAGAAGGATGTAATGCGCTTTTAACTTGTGCTTATAACTGCATACCTACAGTGAACGTATTTTAACACTCCTGAATGCCTAGTGGGACAAAGAAGCAGAACAGTATCTCAAAGTAGAGAGCCTACCTTTTTTTTTTAATCTGCGACTAATTCTGTAAAATATTGTTGCAGGTAAGCACTTTGCATTCACTTCTGCTGGATTTTCTTTTTGAGACTCTCCTAAGGAGGTCCTGTGAGTTAAGAACCATTGATTTCAGTGCTCTAACAGCAGCAGGCTCATAGGGTTTGCACATGATAGTTTATCAAGCTGTTATTAACACTTTTGTAGAATCAGAAGCATTGTGATATTTATAAGATAATATTGAAACGTGATATAAGAGAGTGAGTGAAATAAAGTAGGATATCAAAAATTTCTGGGAAAGTTAGCAGGTGTTTTTTTGTTCACTTCAGTGCTGTTTGCGTTTGTTCAATTGTTGTGGTTTAACCCCAGGAGGCAACTAAACCCCACACAGCTGCTCACTCACCTTCCTGCAGTGGGATGGGGGAGAGAATTAGAAGGGTAAAAGTGAGAATCCTCATAGGTTGAGATAAAGACAGTTTAACAGGTAAAGCAAAAGCTGTGCATGGAAGCAAAGCAAGGAATTAATTCACCATTTCCTATTGTCAGGCGGGTGTTCAGCCATCTCCAGGAAAGCAAGGCTTCATCACATGTAGTGGTTACTTGGGAAGACAAATGCCATCACTCCAAACATCCTCCCCTTTCCTTCTTTCCCCAGCTTTAATTGCTGAGCATGACATCATATGGTATGGGATATCCCTTTGGTCAGTTGGGGTCAGCTGTCCCAGCTGTGTCCCCTCACAGCTTCTTGTGCACCCTCAGCCTAATCATTGGCAGGGTGGTGTGAGGAGCAAAAAAGGCCTTGACTCTGTGTAAGCACTGCTCAGCTATAATGAAAACATCCATGTGTTGTCAACCCTGTTTTCAGCACAAATCCGAAGCAGCCCCATAGAGCTACTGTGAAGAAAAGTAACTCTATCCCAGTGCTAACCAGCACAAACTTAATGGAGTTAAATGGGGATAAGATTTTATATAATTCCTTTAAAATATCCTAATTAAAAGAAATAACTTAAGTTCTGGAGAAAGACCCTCTCACCTCTAATGGGGAGTGTCAGCATCAAAACAACATTTTAAACACCATAATGAGAGTAAAAATAATCCATCAAAACTAGGTGAGAATTCATATCTCGTCTCCATATCTTATTTTAACTTATGTTTTTCCCTCCAAGAGCAGAACTGACTCAAGTACAACAAACTGAACAGTGCCACAGTTTTCACTCTTTTCAAAAGACTGAGCTTACAGCCAGGAACTTGCTATTGCAATATAAAAAGTTTGTCTCCAGAACATAAGTATCTCTGAATGCCAAATATGCTTTGTGTAAGGAAAGTGTATTTTTGAAGAAAAATCATGTTGTTTCTGTGAATGCAGTGTTAACCAGGCTTTCCCCAGCTACTCCCGCAAGACAGTTTATCTCAGTTTTCTCTATGGAAATTGTCTCCGGCTACTGCCAGTTATCTCTTGGCAGCATTTATGGTACTGTGATGGTTTATAAAGGCTGATGCTGTATGCAGCAGTACTATGTTTCTCTTACTGTCTTATTGTAGTGAGGCACAATTTTCACATTTACAGGGAGGCTTTTAAACTTACACGTGGAATGGCTGACTTCTTAAACAGATTTTGTAGCTTGCTTTCTCACTAAAACAGCAGAATAACGTATTTAATCTTTGAGTTTTCATGAAAGCAAAGCTGAAGTATATCCTGAGTAGACACAGATCTGATGAAAACACGGAAGTCCCATTTGAGGTTGCTGGTATACAGCTTATTTTCAAGAATAAGAAGTCCATCTCTTCTGATTTTTTTTTCCCTCACTAAAATGAGTTTGTTTCAGATGCTAAACATCTCTATAGATGTTTATAGATCATCTCATAGATGTTTATAGACATCTCTATAGGTGTCTATACCCCATTAGCCTCAACTATGGATGTTCTGCTTTGAGCACTGTTTTCCCCCAACCTTAAAGGTCTCCTCAAGAAATGGAAACCCTGCATTTGGAGACATGCTTTTCCTCAGCTGGCAGTGTATCAAAAATGCAGCCTCCAATATATATCTAGTGCAGAGCTATGAGAATTTATGGCAAGTGAGTTTAGAAGTGCTTCTAAAAGAAGTGCCACAAGATGTTTCCAATATGATAGTGTTAAATGGAAAGACCTTCTTGCTCTACAGCTACCTGAAAGGAGGTTGTACAGAGGTGGAGGTCTGTCTGTTCAACCAAGTAACAAGTGATAGGACAAGAGGAAATGGCCTCAAGTTGCACCAAGGGAAGTTTAGATTGGATATTAGGAAGAATTTCTTTACTGAAAGGACTATGGGGCATTGGAATGTCTTGCCCAGGACAGTGGTGGAGTCCCCATCCCTGGAGGTATTTAAGAGTCATGTAGACATAGTGCTTAAGTATATGTTTTAGGCGAGGACCTGTCAGTGTTAGGTTAATGATTGGACTCGATTATCTTAAAGGTCTTTTCCAGTCTAGGCAATTCTGTCATTCTGTGTTTTTCCACAATACTCTGATAATCTCAGCTAGGCTTTGGCAAATAATCTTTGATATATTAGATTGAGTAAAAATTTTGGTGTTTAAGAAACAATCAGGTACCTAAGTACTCTGCTATGGCAGATAGTGTGTGTTACTACCATGTTCTTGGAAGAGCATTAAGGTCCTTTTGATCCTTATGCTCCAAGTTCTCTAAGTTTTATCTTTATGTGCCAAATTCTTCACACTTGAAGATCATGCATAACAAGCAATATTATCAAGGAGAAAAATAAAGCGTAAAATCATATGAGTAAATTCAGGATAGAGGGCTTTCATACAAGTTTTCTTGTTCAATCTACTTCCAGTGAGGTCATCGAGTACAAACCTCATTGCTTTTACTGTGAAAAAGCAAACCTTTTTCTTCACCTTGGCTTTCCCAAACCAGCGTTGTCAACACAGAATGACATAAAGTAAATAAAAACCTTTTTGGGGAATGGTGTGAGAAATGTACAGGCTTCTTTTTGTGTTCACTTTAATCGGAGTGTGTTGGAACCTTGAATGCCATAATGATGAACGTGTTAAAACCCACGGATATTAGGGAGTTATACGTTTCCTGTAAATCAGACTTCATTCTGTTCACAGACATTGTAGCCTTCCTACTGGGCCAGATAACAAAAGCATCTGTTACTGTGAATAATAATAATTTTTCTTTCACCAAGACTAAAGACAGAGGCCTGGTTAGGCTAAATCAGGAACCGAACCAAGTTGTCAGTGTTGCTTGTCACACTTTGATCAAAAGCTTTTTGTGGTTTGTGAGAAAATAAAAAAAAAGTAATTTTTTGTTTTTCTTATAAACTGAGTCATTGTTATTCCTGTTCTGTAATTCTTCATTTGTATGGATTTCAGAAATACTGATATAATGTATGTAAGGCTAATGTTGTGATTTGGGTTAGCCTCTGATAGGGAGCAGTAAAAGCCTGATGTAAAGGAAGTGTTTTATTATTTTGAGTCCAGTTTGAAGAGCTCTGGTTAAATATGTAGTCATCTAGTTGTTCAGGGTACTTGCTGACACTTTAGTCCAACCTAGTCATTGCAAGCTATTGCCCTTTAAAAAGAAGCCTGAGGAATTACTACATTCTATAGGCATAAGTCTAAGGCATATAGGGGCAAATAAAAATGAAGGAAGCTGTTGTTTCACTGGGTTTAAGGAAAGATAAAGACTAGTTAGGCACCTCTTCAAAGAGGAGTCTGAAGCAAAGTTAGTCACTGGGTCTCTTCTTGCAGGAGGGAAAACAAAAATATGTGAATGAGATCATCTGAGCAGAGGTGTGTGAGGACTTCTGCAGGCAAAGAGAACAAAGCAATTTTTAAATCTCTCAGACACAGGGCAGTGTAGCTCACCCAGGAGAGCCCTTTCAAAACTTGGAGAAAGCTGAATGTCAGGGCAATGACTAAGTTTGTAGACTTGTAGAAGAGAACTAATTTCATAGAATCATTTGGGTTGGACAAGACCCTTAGGATCATCAAGTCCAACCATTAACCCTACTGTACAAAGTTCACCCCTAAACCATGTGCCTCAACACCACATCTAAACAACCCTTAAACACATCCAGGGATGGTGACTCAACCACCTCTCTGGGCAGCCCATTCCAGTGTCTGGCTACTCCTCCTGTGAAAAATTTTTCCCTAACGTTCATTTGAGAGCTTTCTAATTCCAGGCTTTCTAATTCCAGTCTTCCTGTGATTCAAGTAAGAACAGTTCTCATGTAAATAGTAAGGTATGTTTGTAATTACCAAGAAAAGAAAAACTGTAGATGATGATAATTTGTAGTGATGTCTGTTCAAGGTAGTATTTTCCCTCTTACCTTGTGTTTTTTCAGACCAAACTGGATCTGATTTGTATTTGTTCTTAATAGTTAACCTTAGTTGCTATCCTTTTGTATAGAATGGATCTAAGACAGCTGGCATACCAGAAGAATGGCAGAAAACTTCATTTTCTTGAAAACTAGTTTGAACAATAGGCATTCATCCTTTGTTTTTGTATTGTTTCCTTTGACTGCAATAGTTGTGGAATCTGCAAGCATGTGTACATCAGACAGAATATTCCAGAGCCTTTTGATCTGTGCCATTTTAAACTGGTACTTCTGCAGGACCCTATGTGCTGCTTAAAGAAGGTACCAGCTCAGATGCCAAAGGTGAATGGATATATCAAGGTAACACTTTGCCTGTGCTTAATAAGCAGACACATCCTGCCATTCTGGCATGACCTCAACTGCTGTTTGCATGGATGTCTCAGTACTGTGTTCTGTTGTGTGGTTTTGATAGGTCCTTCATGTTTCTTCAGGCCTGAAACCCGTCTTGTTTAGTCAGAAATAAATGTGCATAAAAAACAATAGAATATACGCGAGATGCAGTATAGCTATTGCTGTCTGGTACTTGAAGAAGAGATGGGTTAGTTTAGAAGTGATCAAACTTTTCTAACAGAGCAAATTCTGCTCACTGTCAATTTTTGTTGGAAAGTTAATGTCTGAAAATGATGATTGTGAACTGCTCAAGCTAGCCAACTGTGTCAGCTGAAATGAAGGCTGAGTGTCTTGCATTAAAACTTTGCCAAAAGAAAAAAATACAGGAAGAAAACTACTGGGCTGTATGCATCAAGCATGCCTTGTAAACTTAAGAGGCTTTTTAAATTTTCTTTTGCTTTGACTTAACCTGTCCATCTGTGGCAAAGCACTCTACCTATTTACATATCCTTGCCTCTTACGTATTGGAGGACCAGACAATGCAACAAAAGATGAGAGTTTCAGCCCATTCCATTAATGCATATCAAATTTAATCTCAAGGAACACTCGGGAAACTGCTGGAAGTATGTTTTTGTCCATGCTGGATCAGAGAGCATATGCAATTTCTTGGTGTCTCTCATTGAAAAATACAGTATCAATTTCCACTGACAAGAAGCCAGGTACCTTTTGCTATTTTATTACTATTAGTTTTGTTTTTATTGATTTGCTCATGTGAATTGAAAACTTCAGACTAAATTAGTAGCCATTATATTATAAAAAACTCTTGAGCATGTTATGTAATAGTATCAAGACAAATAAAGTATAATGGCAGTGATTTGTGTGAATGTATTTGGACAGAAGTAGTATCAAGAACTGTTATCCTTTTTCAGAAATATTTGAAGAACTAATTTCCCTTTCATCATATCCTATTATTTTTCTCTTTTATGTATCTTGCATTCTGTGTCTCTAATCAAGACAATGTTCATAGATGCTGAAAAAATGTTGAGAGCACTTCTATTTCAGATTAAATAGGAAGAAGAATATGCAGTAATTCTCAAAAGACTTGTGAAATTTCCAGCTCAATTTTGTAGCCTCATTCTTTTTTGTATGTTTGGATGAACATTTGGAATTTTGGGTACCTAGATGGACTAAACTATTGTTCTGAACCTTTCTAAACTTCATTTACACAGAACCAGTATTTGCCCCATGCTGTAAGCTATGTTTCAATCTTACAATAAATATGGAAAACTATTCTTTTTCCTTCTAGTCTTAAAAAGCCCAGAAAACTATTATGAGACTGAGAAAATCTGATGTGTCAGGTGGGAGATATATGAGGAAGAAGTGTTTTGCAGAGGCACATTGCATAAAGAATAAGTATGTGTTAAGCAAACAAACATATAATAATGAAAACCAAGTGATATTTTTAAAGATGTAGGTCTACCATTTTATTCACACAGCATAACACTTTGATATCATTAGCTCCTCGTGTCTATGAGTAAGTCACTTTTACTGTACAGAGAAAATACTCACCGTTGACTAGGAAATCCATCCTTATTTACAAAAAAGCTTTTTTCAAATTGCAAAAAAAATATATAGCGTGTTGTTACTGTCCAGTCTGATTTCAGCAAGGTCTATTGCTAATTCTTGGCATTTAATCACATTAGAGTTCCTGGAGGAGCCCTCATTTTTGTCAATGGCAAATGGTGCCCATGACTAGAAAAATAACATTTTTAATCTGGCAGTATCTATTATAGTATCCTTATTTTTTCATTTTTCTGCCAGACACATATTTCTCATTTAAGCAGATATGGTGGAAAGGTTATATTCTGCCATTATTTCCTTTATTCCCTCTGTGACTTTCCTACCTTCTAGGTTTTTTTATCTTAACCCATAGAGTATTTGCTTGCCAATCTCTTATTCTCATCAGGGTGCCTCACGTGTTTCAAAATGTTTTGGATATCAGGATCCTATTGCCTTCAGGTTAATACTACCGTTTCTGAGGGAGGTGCTGTGCACCAATGAATGGAAGCAGGTCCTTACATCACTGAAGTGCAAGTAATAATCAAAGTTCAAAAAATAAAACTAGAATCTGTCTGAGTCTGAAATGGCAGTTATGCCTCACTCTAATTTACAAACAATACTTCCATTTATTGTACTTTATGAAATAAGATTTTAGTAATCCACATGTTTTATATGGAACATTACTATATAATCCACAGTTTTGACCTGGCCTATATTTTCTATGCCATAAGCAGCTTTACTGCTTTCCTATAAATTAGTGAAACTGCAAATAGGGTGGAAGAAAAATGGGTGGCTTGTCTAATTACAGAACACTGGGAAGAACAGAATAGAGCAGCTCTTTAAATGGAAGGACATAACATTTAGACTCTGCTGGTAACAAGGTAGGATGGCACACATTTACCCTTTCCTTATGACAACCATTGTAAGAGGGATGAGAAATTCCAGAAGCATTATCCAATCTCATTAAAATGTGCAAACTTCTACATACTTTCTGTGAGTGCAGCATTTATGTATACTTAACAAATCATTACATCAGCTATTTTACATTTCAATGCCAAGTTCAGCAAAGAGGTAGCTTATTTTAACATGACAAGATGATCAAAGAACAAGTTTAAGGACAAACATTTTCTTATTTCTTCCATTTAAAAATATGCCTTCCCCAAGAGCATCGTAGGAGTGATCTGTAGTATTGTAGAAGATTTGCATACAGAACTGTATGGAGAACCGTAATTCTGTACTATATAATCCTCAGATTGCGATAAAACAAAGAAAAACAGTTTGAAATTGAACTATTACTCTGGCCCAGATTATCCCATGCTCAGATATTGCTTGTGGATAGCAGTGGCAACCTGAAAATGTGATACTGTTCTTCACAAAACCGCCAATGTAATCCCCAGGTTAGAGCTTCTCATGTTTCCTGGCATGGTTCCTTCTGGTGAAGCAGAGCCTGTTTTTTCACCACAAAAAAATCAAGTGATCCCTTGACTTCCATGGGGGCCCTCACAAAGATTCCCTTTTTTTGTAGTCCTCAGGATAGCACTGGCTTGAAATGTTTTTTTTTCCAGCCATAAACCTCTGGCTGCTCTGTATTTGTAAACTATAAAAAAAATGGATTTGGCAGCTCTGTCGGTCTGGTTGCCACTTCTTCTGTGTGTGCAACTGTCTAAGAGCAAGGGCTCAGATCTGAATAGTTGTGTTTAAGTTGGGGTGTGCTTAAGAGGGCCTACAATATGCATGTTAAAAAATATTCCTGGAGGCCTACAGTTGAAGCTCATGACAAAGGTGAATAAAAATGGGAGAAACAAACAGTGGCAGAGGGAAAACATAGGGTGAGCCTGTAGTGCCATTTTTCCTATCTTCCAGGTTATTGGTAATCTGAGGATCATATTTCTGATAAAGGTCTAGTTTATTAGCTCATAACTACAACAGAACAAACAGCTTAGACTCTTTCCCGTTGTGGTTACATTTCTTCTTCCCATCTGCTCAATTGGCTGTTGCTTTTCCTATAATGGATCCTCTGCAGTATTATAGTTCATAGTTATGTGAAGCAAATGAAAGACATTATGAAAATGGCAAAGCAATGAACATCTCTCTTGGCTAAAACAGAGTTTTAGCATTTCCTCCGTGACATGAAGAAAACTTGCTTTATATTCTTCTTTGATGCATTAAAGTTATGGTACAGTAGTAGGAATGCAAATTTCTCCTCTTTCCTTTTAAGCACTTGAAAATAAAGAATAGAAAGGTTTTTTGATCTGTGTAATATGTGCTATACCCTGACTTATGAATGATTTGGAGATAGCAACAACTAATAGAACTTGGAAAAATGTTCCTATGAATTGTTTAGATATTTATTTTTGGAAGTACCACCCACAAAGTATTCTCTTTGTATTGTCAGACAATGTTAAAGTAATGAGGGCTTATAAGTAATTCCACAGAAATAATGTGTTTTCTGTATGAAACAACATTTCATCACAGTATTTCTAGAATTTTGTACTGTATCTCTCTAAGGTACATTTTATTGAAGAGGAAAGTGTAGAGAATCATGTTTCTGAGTGATTTTTTTATTGAGGCACAATTTAACTTCTGGTTGTGACACTGTGTGGGCTTGTGTACATCAGGAAATGTCTAGTATTTGATCTGGGCTAAATTTCCAAAGTTAATCTAACGCTAAGACACTTCCTTTCATATAGGGTAAACAACGTAGAATTATTTCCTATTTGCCATAGGCTAGAATGAGGCACCTGACTTGTGGGGGTTTCTTATGCTTGTTAGGTTGTGTGAGACTTTGGGAGATCCTAATGTGGTCATCCAAGATGATGTTAGCCTGATGTTATGTCAGCAATGCCACACCCTGTGTGAGCTCCCAGGTCTCAGATGCAAAAAGATGTAGAAGAAAGGGCAGAAAATGGTGCAAAGAAACTTTCTGTGAGATAAGGAGGCAGAATAATAAATCTTGAGATTCATGGCTGTCGCAATGTCACCTGCACAGAAGTACCTGACCTTTCCATAGTGTTCCCTTCCTCTTCCTCTTTTACATGAGTATATCCAGGGGATTCACTAAGTTCATGGTCACACAAGCTCCCCTCCTGCAAGATAAATTATGCTGCAACCTACGAAAATGTACCTGTTTGCATTTAATGCCTTGCAATTTCCAAGCACAAATACTGAGCAGTATTTGTGATGTATTATAACTACTTAGCAGTTTTTCACCCTATGCTGTAACTGGCTGTGCAGGAAAAGGTGAAAAAAACCCAAACCAAATATATCTTAGTATTGTATGATGAGATATCTATTCATTAGAAACCTCTTTTTTTTTTTTTTTTTTTTCCCTAGGAAGCTTATATGGTGAAAGAAAAACATTCACAGTGAAGTAGAATGTAATTCATAGTATGTTGAAAATATTAACTGAAATGGCAGAACATCAGCACTCTGTCGAGGCACAGCAGTATACTGCAGCTAATTAGTTACACACTTTAATTTACTGCATGGTAATATATTATTAATTGGTAATTTAGAATTTATAATAAATGCATACCATCAAATTTATATCAGCTAGTCATATAAATGTAATTATGTTTTCAAAGTATGCATTACTATGACTTTAAGTTTTGTTGTTCTCTTTGTGTACTTGTCTATACTGGCTAAAGCTCTTTGATGTGCAGTACCTAGTTTGAGCTCTAGTCCCCTGATGATAAATTAGCTATTATTTATTTATGGTTTAATCATTAAGCATAGAGAATATGCACTAGGTAAGTCTTCATACAGATGCAAATAAGGATCTATACAGCAAGTTCCCAGAGTCTGAGAACACTTTCTTTCTTGCTTCCACTCCTCTTGTAATGGTTGAGGGTTCTCTTGAAAGCCTTGAAGAAATATGTCTTAAGGAAATTGCTGAATGGAGAAAAGGTTGAAAGAATGACCTGCCATGCCTTGCTCCACCACTTACGTACTCCATGTTTAGCAGACAAGGTGGGAAATGTCTTTTTCAAAAAAAAAGTTTGGAGAGATGAAGACTCTGAAGATTTTCTTGGGCACGATGGCAAAGCTGAGAAGTGTAAATTTAGCTTTAGAAGTTTAAATTTCACATGGCCGAAGACAAAATGAATTAAAGAACAAAGTGATGTGGTCTGATTGGAAAAGAAGATAATCTTAGCAAGTTCATTTTGAATTAATTGCAACAGAGCAATATTTGACAAGCCTAAAAATTTAAATACATAAGGCCTCTCTCCTCTTGTCCACTGCAAGTTGTGTGTTTAAATTACAAGGTTTCAGACATTTATCCTTTGTCCTCTGATATTTAGACAACCAGATTTCAAGCTTTTAAACACATTTTGCTCATTGGAGATAATTCCATTACCTTTTTACTGAATAAATCCTCGTTGGCCTCAAGTCCTCATATTTTTCCTGTTAGGCTTGTGGGTGCTAGTATTGCTCAGCATGCTCTTTAATCAGTAGTTCATGCATGACCAGAAGTGCCTTCATTTCAAGAGAAGGTCATCCAGATTTACGGTCCCTTGCTATAAAATCTTATTTCAACACTTTGAAATTCCAGCCAAGGTGGAACTAAAAAGACAACAGAGAATTTAGACTAGCTTTGCAGCCAGCAAGGAATTTAGAAGGTTTTAAGTAGAATAGCATGGCATAGAATAGTTCCTGTTGGAAGCAAGCTACAGCAATCATCTAGTCCAACTGCCTGACCACTTCAGGGATGACCAAAAGTTAAAGCGTATTATTCAGCGCATAGTCCAGATACCTCTTAAACACTGACAGGCTCAGGGCTTCGACCATATCTCAGTAAATCCTCTTCCAGTAAATATACATCACCAGTTCATAATATCAAACCTAGTTCCAAAACAGTATATTGATTAATACTGTGAATTATTCCGTCTTCAATTTTTCTTCTGAAGGATAATAAAACCATAGCATTTTTACTGCTTAATTCATGTCTCCTGGTTACAAAACTAGGAGACCATATGTACATGGAATGCTTAGACAAGCAGAAGGTTTTCTACGAACTTTTTCACAGTGCGTCATAAAGCTTGTTAACAAGAAAACTTACAACACAGGAACAAAATACAAGGACTACATTCAACTCACATCTTCCAGTAAGTCTGGAAAAATGGAGGAGTCCTAAATCTTTGAACTTTGCAGATGAAATTGTGGAAGACAATAACATCAGGATTTTCTTATGAAAACAAGTACGTTCTGTTTTTGCTAGAAAGTTCATTTATGCCTTTGTGTGTGTGCATGCATGCGTTCATTCACACAGGCACTATTAGTCACCACTCTGCAAATTATGCGTTTACTGCAAATTACGATGCAATCAGGCCTATAATCATCTGTTTGAAATAACTGTCTCAGTTTTAAATGAAATTAAGTTTATGTTCTCTTTATGTAAAGGAAATGTAACACAACTGTTGTCTTCATTTAATGTTCTTCTCTCTTAGTTTCCTCAAACTTGAAAAAGAAACAAGAACAGCAAAACCACTCCTACAAATTCCAGATTTATTGCATGTAGCCAAGGAATGTCCCAGATAAAGATTTCTTAACTTCTAAAATTACACACTACAAGTCTTGCTGCTGCTGTTAAAAGTTTTCAACACACTGATACGCTCTTGGCAGTGCCAAGATCTATCTGACCTTCAAATTTTCAATGGAAAAATTTAAAGTGAATTTTTGAAAATGGTTTCTGATTATGTTCTTCTCCCATTTTCTTGCCTGTTTTATTGAACTTAATAGCTGTGCTTTGAACATATCTTTAAGGAATCATGGAAATCAAGACAAGAGGAAGGACAGTGGTCTTTAGGAAGCTGTGGGCAGCAGACAGATGGAATATGAGAACCTTGGGGGACATTAGAGAGACTTTGCCAATCAAGAAGTTGGGCAGTTAAAGCAAGGTCAAGGAGAGACATGTAGCAGTGTCCCTAGCAAAGATATTCTGCTCTGATGTGCTAACACAGCAGTTTTTTCCCACTGCTGCCATTTTTGAATCTTTGTGTATTCAGACTCTGGTACTGTGGGATCTTGTGATGCCTTTGGAACAGAGATATTCAACATTTCCAACCAAATCCCTGATACAAAGGGCAGGAAATTACTTCCTTCTGGCCCTGAGTCACACAGGATCAACGTATTTCAGAATGATGATACTTCAAAAAAAAAGGGGGGGGGGGGGGGGTTAAAAAAGGTGGGGGGAAGGGAAAAGGAGGGAAAAGAACGTTATCTATTACCCAAACAGGGGAACCGGGAAG